>CAIGQV010016192.1:2451540-2484853 GCA_903798115.1 Danio jaintianensis
ATAGATAGATAGATAGATAGATAGATAGATAGATAGATAGATAGATAAAGTCTTAGTCTCTCTCTCTCTTAAGCTGCAAGCTCCAAATTTACACTATGCGAGATAATAAAGTGGTGCCCCGTCGACCTGTAGGTGAATCAGCACACACTTGAACTGGAAAAGGACTTGACCTTTGCCTTTATGTTGTCCTCCAGTGTTTGTCTAAATGACAATCGGCCTTTATAAAGGACGTGCGCAGGCCTGACACCTCCTTTTCATCAGATGGATGTTCGCACTGAGAATGAATCCCGGGGATGTGAATGGCTTCTAGATGTTTGTAAACGTTTTTGTGTCTGGTCTCTGTTTTCAATCAATATTAAGACAGTGTGTGCTCATCGACAGGAGTTTTGTGAGGAGGCAACAGGGTTATATGACAAATGCGGCAAAAAGCAAATAAAAATAGTCGCGCCACTGTTATAAGCACCTGAACCGCGTTTGTTAGTCTATATTTTATTGGATGGACTATATTAAAATATGAAAACGCTTAGGAAAAACACACAAAATAACTTGTTTCAGTTTTTAAGATAAAGATTCTAATGTGTATTATCAAACTTTGGGGAAACATTTAAAGACAGTCCCTTTAAATAGCGGTGGACGGAATATTTCTCTTTTTTTCAACCTACAAGATGAGGTATGAAACAGCACATTGATATAACTATTTTCATTAAAATACAAAATATAAGAAATATAAATATAATCTGCACGTTTAACCAGACGCCACCTTCTTCGTGAGTATTTATCAAAAATGTGGAAATTAAATCGATCATTTAAAACAAGTAATGCTACTTTCAAGTCAAAGATAAAATCGCTTTCATTAATTTACTGCGATCAGATATGGTTACAAATGTTGTTTTATTCGCACAATGTTAGGTAGTAGAAGAGTTTAAATATTTTCCTTATTCATATTTCTATACATATTATTATTTTCTTCTTCCTTTGGAAATGAGTTTAGAAACAAGTCCCATTTTTCCTCGATTAAAATTTAACACTGAATGAACTTTGAGCTTCACGGAAAACTAAGCTATTTCTAGAATTCCTCAGTGCAAATGTTGTACACTGATGTTTTGAAAAGTTTAAAGAAATGTTGATGTTATTACTATTATTATAATTTTAATAAATGCATTTTAACATTTCATATTTTTAAAAAGACACAACGATGAAACACGTTTAAAGGCTAGACTGACAGAGAGCGCGGTGCAAGGGGGAGGTTACTTGATGATTGCTCATGTAATTCAAACAGAAAGCCATGAAAGTTGACACTAGACACATAAAAGCAGCTTCAGAATTAATGTATGGTCCATATTAAACACGCTAGCCAATAGGGACCAGACGAATCTCTGGATCTCGGAATCAAATTAGCAACAATAAAAATTCATTTTGACTTTACGATTACTCTTACAACGACTTTGTATCATTTTACTATATGTATCTGTCTTCATCAACTGGCTCATCTTAGATGTGCATAATTCGAAACTCCAACATTCTTAAACTGTATAACATCAATCATCAATTATCTGGTTTTCCACATTGTCCAGTAATATTAAGGACATCTAAAAGCCGGAACACAAAAGCCCCTTTTCTCCATAACTTTGTTCTTTTCACTCGGTAGATCAAAGAGCTCTAAAATTGGTGTCCAGGAGATGAACATTGTTGGGGTGACACGATGACAATGGGGAGTGAAAGTGTGCTGGAGCAGATATGTCAATGCTGGAAAGAAAGAAGACGGGAAAGGGCTCTTTTTAATTCATAGAGCATATGAATTTGCCATGGCTTACTGAGGGAAATTAAGCGTTGCGCGCGCACGTCACAATATGATTCCGCAACACACTGTTGATATAAGTGAAACATTTGCCATCTAGGGAAAATTAACGATTTTTATGACATGCTTGTGTATAGAGTTCCTAAAGAAAGAAAGAAAGAAAGAAAGAAAGAAAGAAAGAAAGAAAGAAAGAAAGAAAGAAAGAAAGAAAGAGGCCTCCTTCAAGTCTATATTCTCTCCAGTGTACAGAACCTGCTGCTCCAACAAAGAGTTGAAACGTTGAAAAGCAGCTGAAGTGACTAAAACGTGGACATCAACAGAATAAACAATATTTGTATTCATTTGAGAAACGAGGGGTTTGAACAACAAGACAAAACCAGACAAAGACAAAAAAAGCGACCATGAATACTGCCATTGTCCGTGGCTTTGAGATTCTGATTCACCATATCATAACCCCCGCGAGGAAGAAAACATCAATATTCCCAGGGAAAGGAGATGTTTCTATGGAAAACTAAAGAATTTTAGCGCATAACAGATCTGGTGTAGAAACAGGAGAGAGGGGAAAAATGAAAGAGATCAAAGGGTGAGCTCTTGGGAGCGTGGATGCGTCTGTGAATCAAGATAGACGATGTTGACTTTTAAGTACTTAGCGAGAATTGGAAAGGCGCCTGAGCCCCGTTTCCAGGACATTCTCCAAAGAAGAGCCAAAGCAGTCATAGACTCTCAATGGAGAAAGACGGAGAGGCTAAGTGCAACTGTATACAAATGTAAACTGAAAACATATTGGCTAACACTTTGCACGCACTGCACAATGGATATCAGGAAATAATAATAATTCAAAATAGCCATGCTTTTTTATCGAAAAACAACAACAACAACAATCTAATAGTGAATTTAACTTTTATGTCACAACTATTTGACCACTATGGTTATTATTATTATTATTATTATTATTATTATTATTAGAAGTAGTAGTAGTAGGCATAATAATAATAATAATAATAATAATAAACACTAATAATAATAATAGCCTAATAAGGGTGCTACTACTACCACTATTATTATTATTATTATTATTATTATATACACATTCATTGATTTGTTTATTATTATTTTTATTATTTATGCATTCAATTATCTTTATTAGTCGTATCTGTGCTGTATTTTATGTCAAATGCGTAAATTTACCAACAACAATGTAAATTAAAAACGAAAAATTCCATATATAGGCCTACATTTAAAATCATTACAGAGTAGGACTGCAATATTGTGACATACTAATTATTATTAATCGGTACCCTGCATGTTTTAATGATGATTTAAAATGTCAATTAAAACCTGTTTATGTATACTCAACTTATCTTAAAATCCCTGTAACTATTTTAAAAGTCCAAATTATTATTTTGCGTTGTGTTTGCAGGTTGTTGTTCATCATAAAATAATTCGCCATTGCATTCAATCACTGGACAACGGTTCATCGAGTTTTCAGCGGTGACCAATCTAAATGTCTCTGATTGGCCATTACATCACATAAGCTCAACAGAAACGTGTGTGGTTGGTTATAATACGCTCCAGAAAAAAATAAATAATAAATCAACCGACTGATGAAATAAAAATAAATATGACGTAAGCTGTAAACTTTGTAAATAAAATAAAAAATAACGCTTTGCGACTTAATAATCTTAATCGCAGATTCTAGTACATTTATTTAGTTTATTTGTGCAGGGGCATACTTGTTCATACACGTAAAAAAATGACATTTGATGTTTGTTCAAACCACTTTAAAACCATTTAAAATGAGCTTAACAACAGACTTTTTGATTTTTGGGGGAACAACTTATTGTTTTAGGTGCAAATAATATATTTTTACAAATAAATTTGAAAAAACTAATAAGTTAACTTAATTCCTCCATGTTGTCTAAAAAAACAACAGAAAAAAACGATTGTGTGGACCCCAGCCTTTTTTACAGAGTAGCTACTCGTGCAATCAAAGACACAGGCACTCTTCAGTGAAAAATAACTTGAAATTCAACTTGCAGAGATTTTTTTTCTTCTGCAATGTGTTTATCTTGAATATGCAGGTCTGTAACACATGCGTCTTTAATTCGTTGCTAAGTAAACAGCACTAAACCTTTTGTCGGGCCACAACAGCTGTCCGGCCCACCATTGTACCGAGATAGACTGACCGCAGCCAGCTCAGTGCACAAGAACAGAGCGGGATGTTCAGACTTCACCTCCTGCAACGAAGAGACTGTCAGAAGAGTTTACAATGTCTTAGTAAAACAGCCCTCCAGGAGAACTGAGTGACGGAGAGCTTCGAGTTATAGGACGGATGTACACACAAAGGCGAGGGCCGTGTAATCTCTGGTCCAAGTCAACATGATTTGCATGAGTAGTTTTTGGTAATAATATGTCAAGTTAGACCGAGCCTCAAAAACGGATTCGACATGAAACAGTCTGTCCCCTCAATAACTAATATTGAAACATTGTACCCCACTTAATAATGCATTTCATTTACAAACAATTTAAAAGACATGCATAATTAAGTTTAGCAAATGTTTAGAATTGCACTACAGAGCAACGCGCACGTTCAAAATCCCACATAAACTCACACTGTAAACCTTAAATTTGAAATATAACGTTATGTTTTAAAAGTCCCACCCCGACTTCCATTCCTAACTTCGCGTTAAAGCAATAGTTCACCCAAAACTGAAAACTCTGTCATAATTTACTCGCCTTTTACTTGTTCCAAACCTGTTTGACTTTCTTTCATCTGTTGGACAGAAAGGATGATATTTAAAGAAGTTAGGAAATCTGTTACCACCGACTTTCATAGTATTTGTTTTTCCTATTATGGGCATCAATGGTTGCAGGTTTTCAGCTTTCTTCGAAATATATTATTTAGTGTTCAACAGAATAAAGAAACTCATAAAGGTTTGGAACCACTTGAGGGAGTGTAAACAGTGAGTAAATGTGCACTTTTGGATGAACTATCCCTTTAATGCTTGAGCTAATGTCATTACGTAGACCTATAAACAAACACAAACAAACAAACAAACACAAAGTGTTTTCCATGCTCAATTTAACTGCCTGACACAGTTTCAAGAGTTTCACGGGGAGATAAAAGGACAGAGTAAAACCCTCGGCTCAGCTGCAGTAAACATGAAATATACCGAGAACTGGCGAGAGACCGAAAGCTTGAGGCGCAAAATTGTACAAATACTTGGAAACACTCACGATATGCATAGAATTATCAACCAAATAATTTGATGATGACAATAATAATAATAATAATAATAATAATAATAATAATAAGTGAGTGTCGATATTTTTATTTATATTTATTTATTTTTATTCATTTAGCTAGCTAGCTAGCAATATGTATGCAGACCTTTATTATTTTATTAATTTTATTTATTGATTGATTTTATTCATTCAGCTAGCTATGTAGCTATATGTATTCAGGCCTATGTATGCATGTGCATGGTTGTGTTTAAGACCTTTAATAAAGAAGTTTAATAAAGACCTGTAACCATATTCCCATTCCAAAAGTCCTATACAGTATAAACTGACTTTTTGAAACACTGTCATTTCAATTTCTCCTTGAAATAAAGTAATAATAATGTCATCAAAAGAAGCATGCAGTCTTGGCTACTGCAAAGTGCCTTCATGGCAGCAGTGGGCGTCGGAGCGGGTGGGTGTTTGAGATTTGTGGGCACAATGAATAGCAACAATCGTGCACTCCCTGAACAGCAGTGACAGGTATACTAAAGCTGTGATGACTTGTTGAACGTTGTTGTGCAGGTTTTAGAATTTACACTGATGGAGGAGACGTGTGGTGCCTGGTTCCGTATGGCACTCCTCAGGCGCGCCCCGCTCAAGCCAGGCCTGGAATGGTGCCCCATGCAGGGACTGGAGGTCCAAGCACGACAGGGGAAGAATACGACCCTGTTGTTTCAGAATGGCCTCTTGATTTATGCTCGTCACAGTTTAAAGGGCTTGTCATGTCAGCAGACACATAGGTGTTGACAGCCATACTGAACTGACTCGCGCCCATACTGTTATAGTACTGTTATGCTATAGTGATGGTCATTGCAGGGTGTTGCTCAGGCCCAGTCGAACTCCCAGAAGGCCAACTTATTCAAAACACCAAACGTATCATTAAAAAAGAGAACAGAGAGATTATGCTTCCACCCTTTCATGGTATTTCAGGTTGCTCTTTGTTATTTAAATGTTGCAATTGCAGATACAGCACTTGACTGAGACATGAAAAATATGGATAGGCACAACCATCCTTTCTGATTTACCTAAAGGACTCAATGACTTTACTTTGCGCAAAAATGAATTTCTTGCAGGAAATATCTGACACTAAAAATCTTTGTTGACTGTGCATTCCATAGGTCATAGCTCAAGAAAGCTCACAGCATTTGGAGCTGCTGTCTCAGCCAAGTCAGCATTTGTCTGAGCCATGCAGTTGCCCTGAGATGCTCATGTTACTCCTGGAACTTGCGGATAAATACAAAAGTGAGATTTCCAGTAACAGATTACCACACTGTAGACATGAAGCTGGGCACGTAAGCAAAAGTGCAGTAATCTTAGAAGATCATATGTGTGTCCATAGAAAGATGGCATCTATAATGGCATCTTGGATTATTGCCTGACTTCACATTTTTATTTTATTTCTTATTTTAAGTCTATTGGAGAGATATAGAATTTTAAAGTAATGTATTTATAATACAATATGTTTGTTTTTGAATATTCAATCTATTGGTAAAATGTTACAGTGAAATTTAAGCTAACTTTAGTTAAATATATAAAATAACTAACAATACTTGTTCAGCATTTAATAAACTGTACATGTTATTTCAACCACTGGGTTGAATGTTGAAAAAAAACTGCTGGTTGGATTTGTCGATCTTCTATACAAATTACCATTTTTTTAGAGTGTACATTTTCAAAATCAAAATATGCTTGACATCTGTTAACATTTATGGACTGAGAACTGACATAATTCTTATTTCCTATTTCATTATAACTTATTTTCCAATTTATAATAATAACAATAATAATAATAATAATAATAAATTAATTATTAATTAAAGACTAAAATTTTATTTAGTTTTAAAACCTTGTCAGGCATGTAAGCATTTTAAATATTAAAATCTAATAACATTTAGTATGATCACTTATTCATTTATGTATTTTAATAATGTCATAATAATATAAAAATAAATCATTAATATATCCATTACACTGAATGATGCTGGGTCATGAAAATAAAAAGAATATGGGAGAAATAATTTTCTCCAAAGTTATTTAAAACATGGAAGTATACACTTTACTTTCATCTAATGTTTTTTTATATATAAAATCACTTTTTTCTTATTTGAAGCAAACACAAAAATCCCATGTCTGATTTGCATTTTTTTTATTAATCAAATAAGATTGTTATAAAAAAATAAAAATGCATATCATTACTTAAAGATAAGACATCATGCTGTCAATCTGTTTTATATTATACTAAAGAAATGAAATATTGATGCATCAATTCTAAGCTAAAAGCAATTTGCTAATGCTGCACATCTGAACCCATTCAAATGTCTTACTCATTGCTCAACACGTTGCATGTGAGAACACCTAGCACAGACCTTTATAGCTCAGAGTGAATGCTAGCTTAAAGAATCTGAATGGTGTTATACAATCCCATGTATTTATAGCACAGGCCATGTTGGCATTGTGTCATTATGACACTGTCACTCCGGCAGTAAAAGTATGCACCCTGAGGTGGACAGTATATCAAAGTGCTTTGTTTGACATTTACAGAGCCACGATCAGTTAAGGTAGTATAATCGGGCCTTATGCGATTATGAGCCCCAGTATTTATGCAGATATATAATGCCTCATATAACATAGACAAGCCAGGGTCGCAAATAATGCTTTATTGTTTGATCTGACAGAGATGGCAATGCAATCGAAAGGGAATTACAGACCCTTATGTTTGTAGGGACACAAAGTTTATCCTCAATCAATGATATTCACCACATATGCTTCTCACGCTCAGTGTTTTGCCAGACAAAACAACTCCTCTAGCCAAGAAAATCGATTCTTTAGTCTAAAATTCGTTGTTAGTCTCTTAGTCGTGTAAGAGAGCCACACTATTAGTCTTTCATTGATTTTGCTTTCACTTCCCAATGCCTCCCGAAGTCAGTAAGAGCTTTTTGGCGTATGAAGCACGAGATATGGAGTTTGTAAAGAGGGACTGGGGGATGGGAGTCGGTGGGTTTGTATGGATGAGTGGTGAACACATGAGGGGGTCAGTAGGGGCCAGTTCTTCCTGCCCTCTTCTTTTCCCGCTCAAGGGCCCCCCTTGCTGGTGGGAACAGCATGATGGGTATGCATGGCTGCCATGCGTGGGCCCCTGCATCTCACACATGTAAACCAACAGGCCGTGGACCGAGGCCTGAGAGAGGCCTGCTTTATACGTGGTGCGCCAAACATGTGTTGCGGCCAAAGTTGCATCAAAGGTCAGGGAGCTATGCTTTGAACACTTCAAAGCCTTAGGATGGGACTGTAGCTTTTAAGTTTTATGGCAGGTGTAAGCAGGGGTTGCTGACCAGCCCAGGGTGGTCCATGCCCTGGTCTGAAGGAGTCAGAATGGAGGTGGTGGGGGGAGGTGGGACGGCAGCCCGGCTGACCAGACTGTCCGAAACATCTCTGCGCGACAGGGAGCACCAGAGAGGCTGGAAGACATTGTGGACTTGTTGGACAGTGCAGACGTTCACTTCAACAGTCTCTGGTTTCAGAAGGTCCCAGCAGGGTAGAGCCAAGGACTGTGTCTGTCCTGGTCTGAAAGAGATACATTGGGCAGAGGGCAAGCCCCGCTGCTCTTCTCTCGCACTGACTCCAGTACTGTCAGCGCACAGCTAGAGTCCGTCGAGTTCACTGAATTCTGCATTCCCTGACACTTCCTCCTGTGTTGTGCCGTCTAGAGAGAGGAAACATTAAAGGCTAACTTTAAAACAATTAGTAAATAGTTCATGCCAGCTTGACCCCACGGTCACGTTGCATCTTCTTTATCATTTAGCATGGTTTTAATTCCTAGATTTAAATTGTTAAGTATTTATTGAATGGATGGTCTCTCAGAATGCTTTTTCAGCTGACTTTGTGAAAAAGCATTCAGAGCAGGTGTGACTGAGGCCTTTCACAGATGGTGTGCAGTACAGCTTAGCGACCAATGTTCAATGTACATTTTTAAAAAGAAATGATGGACATCTTGAAATGTAAACCATTAATTATTGATAATTAATAATTTAGGCCCATGTTTTGTGTATATTTGATGGTTCCACTGCTACATCAGCAATGTCAGAAATGTAGCCATCATGCTTTAAAATGATCCTATTAAACACAGCCAGTTATTGCAACAGAAGAGATATTACCCTTCTCAAATGCAAAGGTTTTTTTTTTCCCTTCCTCTTTTCCACTCATCTGTTGTGACATGAAAAGTATAATGTCACATAGAGATGATTAAAAGAACATTACCTGAGCCCTGTGATTCCCTGAATGAACAGCTCTTTGCTAAATTGGTTGTTTTCCGTTTATGATTAATTGAACTTCCAGAGTCACATTTCAGCATGCTTTTTTTGTCCCCAGTCATCTCTTATTATTAAAGAGAAATTCTGAATCTCTCTCTTGGAGTCCAATTAAGGATTTGCATTGTGACTATATTTTTCACTTTAATTACTGAATATAAAGTGGAGCGTTGACTTATTTCCTTATTTATCAAGCAAGTGGAGTATAAAAGAGGATTCATCAAGTAAATAGATGACTGCACCTATAATTGCTTGCGACAACACAAAGGAAATATGAACATCTTTATGGACAGTATAATAAACATTAAAGTAATTAAATCTAGTGCAAATGACAGGGATGTCAAATATTGGAAGAAGCAAGGTGCGTATGTTCCAATGTAACCATTCGATCTTGGACAACATCAACATTTTGAGAGTATAAAGGAGCTAGAACAAAGAGCAATCATAATAAGCCCCCACACACTTAATCTGAAAAGGGCCATTGTTATCCAGATTGTCATGCAAACTAGCTGGCTGGAGCAATCGCAAAGTCAGTGTTCGGTATCATTAGATTCTCGCAGCCAGTAAATCTTCCCCTCCGAACCCTTAGCATTACACTGCGGAGTTATAAAAATCTGCAAGGCCTCATGGGAATTCCCGGCAAATGCGCAGTCGACGTTATTAATTCCATTATACCCCACGTTGGGAAAACAGTAGGACTCGCTTTATAGTCATGGTGGCTATGTAAAATGGCTCTTTGTTGGGCTTGCCAGAGAGAGTGTTGAAAATGTGGTTTACAATGATTCCTTGTGATAAATGCCCTGCGTGGCTTAGTTGGATATAAACTGGACCAGGCCTCAAAGATTCCAGACAGAGAAACAGTGTAATGCTGTTAAATCTTAATAGCCTGAAATTGTTACAATTTCCTCCTTCTTTTCCTCTTTTTCTCTTTCTCAGAGAGTCGCTGCACACACAGCAGTCCAAACAGAGTATTCTATGGGTTTGTGACATAAGGTAAGTACTAGGAAAACAGCTACGAGATACATCCTCTAGTCGAGCTATCTTTGAAGGGACGGGGAGCTCGTTTCGCTGATGATAGCAGATGAGGATGGCCTGCAGAATTTAGTTGCTTGGCTTCCTGCTGTATGCCCGATTTTCTTTGCCACTCCACACCAACTCCTTTGTGTGACCCTGCAAATATCCTCTGGGCCTGCTCATTACTCTATGCAGCCAGCACAGATCAGCACTCCGCTTAATTTGGCACCCCTGGATCTGGTCTCTTCAAAACGGGACTGTGGATGAATAAAGGAAGGCAAACTCCCTGGTGCTTATAATCACACAGTCTCCGATACACGCCATTGTGTATGCGAGCATATTGTTCCTGGTTTCCGCGTCCGGGTTGTCCATTTTAGGGATTAGGAAGTGGCTTGTTGCATTGAGAGTGATCAAGCAGCACTCTGGATTGCGAGCACTAAAACACCTTGTTGGAAATAAGGTGTCTTTTTGGTTTACTGTTCGCAGGTTCAGTTCTAATCCCAAGGGGGAAACGACAATCTTTTTCCAAATACATATAAATCCAATGACTAAATATGACATCACACTTATTCAGTCTTACTCTTTGCGGCTGAACTTCACTAGTTTTTGATAGTAGTCATGGGCACTGTGCCCTGGCCTCTCTGCTGGTGGCTGGCATGATGAGTCTGGGTGTGACATGTGCCTCCATCTGAAAGAGCGCAGCAGTGGCATCGCTAGACAAGAGGTGTCCATTCACGCCATTGAAAATGGAGAACCCTGCGGAGTCAATGCTCTCTTCCTGGCATCGGTCGTGGCACCAATCACTGCTGATGGCGTGGCAAGTCACTTCGGAGAACAAAGCCTTATGGGTTGTGCTTTGAAAGACAGTAAGGATAGGTTGTTTGGTAAAACGTAAAATATCTCTGATGTTGCATGCTTCAAGATTCGGAGCACTGTTGAATCAAAGAAATACCAAAGAAAGACTACACGTTTTTTTTTATTCCACAGAACAATTGATTGCTTGTCTTGAAACTGGGGTGAAAAGATTGCAGGTGGACTTCATTAGAAGCACTTTCAGCACTGAATAACGATGCAAGCAAAAATGTAAAGAATTTCCAGAGTGGTCTTCAATGAAAAAGTCAAATCACAGAGTATTTCTCCTCTGCTTCCTGTACTGCATCACTCTGTAATTTTCTCGGTCGTACCCGCTGTTTTTGGGTTCACATCAAAAAATGGATTCCGTATAAAACAATTAGGGAATGAATCCCAAAAAATGACTATCTCTTGAATGAATGAAAGTGGGTATTTAAAGCATGTTTGTAAATTTCTAATTGGTCTCACTCAATGGGAGACGCTGTCATTTTTGTTGTTGAAATGAACAGATTCACATTTTCTCCTGAGTCGGAGAGCGACAGAGAGTGAGACACATTAAAAACAAGTTGATGTGGCCCAACGTGTCAGATATAGTTTTGGGCTTTCTGGCGTAGCTTACTCTCTGCATGATATGGTCTATTTTTGCTGGAGGTGGGCCAAATCTGTCTGTTCACTGGAAAAGTTGCAAGGATTGGGATTCTCTCCAGACTCCCTGGAGGAAGTAATCTACATTGCAGAGTCTTGGGAGCACATGAGCTTTAGAGGACAGGGATGTGGGTGTACATTCCTCCTTGACTGTGCTTACTCAAATGTCACAGCACAGCCAACAAGTTTACGGAAACTGAAATTGAAATGCTGATGTTTTAATTAATAGGCAACGGGATCGTGCTGGTTTCAAAGTCATTGTTTTAATGTCAACTCTATAAAATACTGCAATAAAATGTGTTAAGAAGCAAGTAGTTCTGTCTTTGACAGTCAGCACAAAGTACAAGGACAGGTGTTAAGAAGGCTGACCTATTGTTAGGATATCTACCAATTCTTACGATCAACTCTTTCCAAACTTATTCACATTAAGCACGTTGACCTCCACTTGCAGACAACGCTTGAAAGGATGTCATTGTACATGGTCTGACTCATGATGATATTAGTCTAAGGACAGAATACATTAGGTTGTTGTCCAATTGAGGGTAATGAACCTTACATCGCATCTACAGGCTTGGGTTAGTGGAGCAGATTGCTCATTTACGACTAATATAAAGCATTGCTCATTATGTTAGCCGCTAGACTCCCACAGCAAGGCAAAGATAGCTGGATGTTAACTCTTAAACAACAAAGAAACGTTCATTACACAGACAAATAGAGGTAAAACAGCATCAAGTTTCCTCCAAGTCGTTTTCATCAGGTCGTATGGCGGAGTGTAACTTTTTAAACTGACCATTTTTCTTGCTCATTGCTCTGAGACGCAGGGGGTTGGGGGTTTAATCGTCAGAGTGAAATCATAGGTCTACAGATGTTTTCAAGATGTTTTTCTGTCAGTAGCAGATTATCCCCTGTAGCAAAATCTCATTAAACTGCAATTTACGGAGCTGTGCTGATGTTGCCATCAACCAAAATTAAAGGCATTAATTTTTCAAAAAGAAGTTCACAGAAGTCCTCACAATAAATGATATAACACTTCGAAAGACTGATTTGCCCAGGCATTATTTGTAAAAAATTAACCGGCATTAACAAAGTGAGCGAATTGGGTGTGAGCGGCTCAGGAAATGTGCAAATCCGTCCATTTAGTTGGAGAGGCGCTGCTCGGAGATGTGTGTATTAGGGCTCCCATGCTGAGCCAGATGAGGGAGGAGAGGAATATGACACCCTGGCCAGGGTTATGACACAGACACATGCAGAAATGAGTCCCCATGCATTACTTTCCCCTCCATAACCAGGGGAGAGCAGCACTTCACAGACTGCCACTAAAACTAATGTAGCACAAGGCTGTATGGCACAATGTAGGCTACATTGCCAAGCCAAGGTTAATGAGAAAACTATTCAAATATGTCCTGCTATAGCCTCATCTTTGACTAATTGCACTCTCATTTATCTGTACCAATGGATTTAACGGTAAATTCTCAGAAAATGCATTAGCAATGTGTTGTTGTAGGTGTTACTGTTATCAACCAAATAAGCTGTAAAAAAGTATTCCTGTTGCAAAGCTGATTTTAAATAATTACATTATGCTTTTTTTTTAATGCAGAAAATACCTAGACCTATTATTATAATTTAACCAGTATAGCTACATTTAAAACACTTTACATTTCTGTAAAAAAATATATATATATTACTCAAAATAGTCAAATAACAAAATAAGAACATTACATTTTTAGCTCAACATTAAATAACTATGTATTTTTACATCATGAAATACTGGTATTTTAAACCTGTAATTGTCACTCTAATCAAAAACATTTTTGAGCTATTTCTTTCTGTAAAATTGTGCTCCTGACAGCACACCCAACAGCATTTCAAAGCTTTGTTTTAATGAAGATCCATTCACAAAGGGTTAATCGTACAGTTGCAATGTCAAGTAAAGGAAATATTTATTGAACACATTTTTTTATATGCTGCTAAAAATAAGAGTACAGAACAAAGTTTTAAAAACTAAATAAATTCGTAAACTGGTATAAAAGGACAACAGACTTGAGCTCGCAAAATAATCACCCACAAATCTAATTATTTGAACATGGGTGTTTGTTTAGTGAAAATTAATTTAAGCATCATGTTGCCAGATGTTGGGTTTTGATTGCCATACTTGTTCATATTGATTCTCATCAATGTCCTGACTTTTTTCTCTCTCTCATTTATACTGATTTATTGTGTTTAATCAAGCAACATTCGACGGAAAGAGATTGCAACCGTTAATGTAATTTAATAAACAATAAGATGTGTAACACTTAAATATGTCTGTGTAATAATAATAATAATAGTAATAATAATGAAGAATTACTACTACTTGTTCTTATTATTTTTTATATAATAGCAAAATATCTAGCCCACTGCATGAAGATTATTGGTTTTATTTGTTCATGCTCAAACTCTGTAAATTTGAAAACGCAGGAAATCTTTTGGCACAAAGTACAGCGCTAGAAGTGCATAAAATAACTTGAACTGTGATGTCTTTAAACGCTTGATAATTTCAAACTGCTCCTGGCTTTCAGTAAGGCACGGGGTCCTAATCTTCACCACAGAGCAGGAAGCTCCTGGGAAGTAAGTACATGATTTATTGAGAAGGAGCGCGACTGCAGACCACGTTAGGAACGTATAAAATACAGGCAGAGTATTGTTATCCATTGCTATGATTTATTCGAGCATTTATGATAGGAAAACTGCGCAATTAACATTCATAAACTCTTAGTGCAATAAACGCAGGCGTACGCGCATTTCACTCACGCAGAAATACACCTAGCCTACGTTTAAAATCGAATAATCCGGAGATTCTGAATTTACGACTTGGCTTTTGTCCTCATATGGTACATTAAAATTAGATGCATGAGGTGTTTAGAGATTTAACTGGAGAAATAAATAAATTATTCATAAACTACAATGAGTAAGTGTCCTTCTAAACTAAAATCGTACTCAATTTAAATACGTATAATAGTATGTTAAATAATAATACGAATAATTTGAACAACATTATTATAATTGGAATTTTAGAAAAAAAGATTAGCAAATAAATTATATTTATATTTATTACTATTCCTATTATTATTGCAATCGTAATTAGCAGATGATTATGTTATCAACGCAAGACTTAAACAATTAAGCACAATAAAGTAACTACCCAGCCCTTGGGTTTAGAAAACAAAAGTTCATGCAAATAAGAGCGTTTTACACTTGAGGGACTGTTTGAAGACAGACAGTTAACAAAGGCTAAACTGGTAGAGAATATGTGAACACTCTCGGGTGGATATATGTTTAATTAAGTTAACTGATGAAAAAGATGGCACAGCATGGTGCTGAAGAACTCAAGCAAGCCCCTCTCAAAGCAATGGCTCTTCTGGATTCCGTGGGCCCTTTTCGCCAGGGCATTATGCCAGATGTAATCAACTAAATATGATTGGAACCGAGCAGAATATTTTCGTGACCATTTTTGTATTTTTTTTTTTTCCTCCCTCTCCTTTCCACAACCACCTGCTGATGAGGGTTAACTTCTTCAAATCCCTCTTCTTTTCGGAGCTTGAAGGCACGCACACATTTTGCACCAGCGCTTACAACGACATTGTCGTGTTTGTTTCATCCTCAAAACGGAAATCATTTGCAAAGAAAATTATAGGCCTCGTGAGAGTGGCTCTTTTGCATACTAATTTTGTTAGACTTATCTCCCGTGGACCCATGTATACGGGGAAACCATTAGGGAGTGTGCGCGCATTCATTTGTTCCTTTTGTTCATGAAGAATGAGTGGCCCCTGTCTCATCTCACCTTGACGGGCCCTCTGGAGAACAATGGACAAGCAATCTTACACATGAAAAGTCGTCAGCTTAAATAAACACATTCTTTTATCAATTAGGGCCGCTAGCCAATCTGCGGTGAATAATTAATTTCAATATACATTTTTATATGGCAAGCGTATGACTGATCCAATCTCCAGACCCCAGTCAATTTGAACAAGAGGTATAGACACAGTTTTTTGGCGGAGTATTGTCTGGTTTGAGCCCCCCTTTGCCCCGCTAAGGGCACTAATGCCACCTCCACCAGTCTGAGACCACCGCTCACCAGCATGGAGTCCAGGCAGCTGTAGCCCAGTCAAAAAGATGCAGTCTAATCTCGCTTTTAAAACATATACTGATTATGGTGGGAAATTGTAAGAGCAATATCGCACGGAATTATTTGAAAGAAATATATCTATAAAACGTAGGGGTATTGTGAAATGCTGTCTATCGAAAAATGCAGCAATACATTTTAAAATGTGATTTTTAATGATTACGTACATGTATCAATACTTTAATAAAAGCGCAATGTGTGTTTTCTGCAGAAAAGCAAAGGAATAACGTTTATTTTAATCAAAATGCTACCATAATGTTAACCGTATGTACATGAACAGCATTTCATTAAAACATTAACACTTGTTCAATTATTTGCAGACATTTGTTATTTCTGCATTTACTTATTTTTTGTTTTTCGAATTTAAGCGAAATATTCGTCACCTGTAGGATAACTATTTCCATAAATAACTGATCTAATAATAATAATAATAATAATAACAACAACAGTCTAATAATAATAATATTATTAATTTAATTATTGTTAAATTTAACAAAACATATCAAACATTTCATTTGAAATGTTCTTAAACAGTTTACTTATTTGTTGTTTATGTATTATATTTGTATGTATGTTTACAGTGGAAAAAGAAGACCAATCACGTCTCAGGATGCAGATGAATTCAATAAAGACCAATTGAAATCCAGTACGCAAATATTACATAAGATGTCGGAATTCGAGGACTAAACGGTAAGTAAATTGTTGTCCAATGTAGGCTATATTAAATGTCATAAAATAAATATAAATATTTAGCACACAAGACTGGAATTATATAGTTCGTATATCTCTATACTAGGCATCTGCCGGTTTGAGCGCTGTTTCAGAAACAATGCGATTATCTTAATATGTATTTTCATATTTTGAAATCACACAGTGCATGCATTGCTTCAATAAGCTTCTATAGACATGAATTAGTTTAATGAATACATAAAGCATAATGTCTTAATTGAAGATCTTATTTTGGAGTGGAACTGAAAGGTGAACAATAAATAAATGCGCACGCACAAACAATATAACCAAACAAAACCTATACATTTCCCTTCTCCATGGTTTCTGTTCTGAGGCTGTTAATGGCAGATCCAGAGAGAGAGAGGGAGAGAGAGAGAGAGAGAGAGAGAGAGAGAGAGAGAGAGAGAGAGAGAGAGAGAGAGAGAGAGAGGCGGCTGGGGGTGTTTTTTAAGTGGCCACACAGGGGGAGAAATCAAAAGAGATTACCAGCAGGTGGCGGCAGCATAACGTTTCAGCTGCCCCACCCCTTCTGCCTTCCAGACCGCTGAAAGCTCATGGCATTTTCAAATGATTTATCATATTTACCTATCCAAATTATTCACATTTCATTGTTTAACATCTCCGCAGCTAAAGCAAAAAAAATAGCCGGGGATAATTTGTGCACTCACGCCTCACGCTGATGGCGATTGGGCCAAATGAAGCAGTCTGCGTTTAAAGCAGACAATTCGGGTCACATAATAGTGGACGACACATCACTTTATGACATCTCCATATACTCTCTGACTTTTTAGTATGTTTATATACACAGAGGAGCAGTTCAGCGGTCATTGTTTTGTGACCTCTGTGGTGACTTTCCTGTAGTGACGCGGGTCCTGATGCTGCACGGGATGCATCTCATCTCCGTCAGCCGGTCCAGCTCTCTGCGGGTCCGGTGTGCACAGGATGGCCAACCCGCAGCAGGTAAACGGTGCGGCATTTAAGACGTGATGTATGAGGGTAATTAACAAGACAGGGCAAGAGGGAACTTAGGTCACT
Source organism: Danio jaintianensis (assembly GCA_903798115.1). Lineage (NCBI taxonomy): Eukaryota > Metazoa > Chordata > Actinopteri > Cypriniformes > Danionidae > Danio > Danio jaintianensis. The sequence goes on from CAIGQV010016192.1 coordinate 2,469,365, forward strand.
GCACATTTTACAGAAGAGGCATTAAGAATTGGTGACATTGGGGTTCTTTTCCTTTTACCTACCAGGCCTGTTTTTGTCTCCCAGACTGCACCGATTTGACTGTTAGTAGTACTACACATTACACACACACACAAGTCTCTGCAAATCTTTATTTCACATATGTGCTGCTTATCAACACGTTTACAGACAACGCGGCGAATCACACATCTATTTCAGTTTTTGGTCCCTTGATTAGTTGCAGGTTATATTAAACATATGTTATCGCTCTCCTCACCCTGACATGGTGTAACAACAGTAGAAGGTTGGGGTTAATTACGGAGGTATGGTGCAATAACGAGTTCAAGCGTAGTCCTTTTGTTTCAGCACCTTCTGATGGATTGACAGCAAAGGTTGCCCTTATTCCTCTGTTCTTAGTATTACAGTACAATATCTGCTCCATCTCCTGAGGTCAATTATCTGTAGACTAGCTGTACATCTCATACGGAGCCCACAGGATGAAAGCTCACCATATGTGACCTGACAGTTAGGTTTTATGTCACAATATTTTCAGGATTGTAGATTTAAACAGATTGGAAGCAAATGAAGGTGAGAGTGCAAATAATGCAGCGAGGACGTTACAAAAGAGCAGTTTATTGAAAATTAAGCAAAAGCCTAATTGCGTCGAAAGCCTGTTCGGTTCTTGCATCCCTGATGGACCGGGAGGACAGTGTGTCAAGAAGATTAAAAATGGAGAGTGGAGGAAAGAGTGGAAATGGGGGTGCCAAATGAAAGGAAATAACCCAAAATGTAATAATGTGCCGGACCACCTCTTGTGCGAGTACAAGCGTAGCATCTGTGTCAGATGTTGTTAATTAACGTCAGTATGTTCTTCGGCTTCCTGTCGTCCACACGGGGCAGAGCCCGGTGTCGTGGCGCACTCAGACGGGGTGATGTGTATGTGTGTGTTGGGGATGGGGGGGGGTGGTTGGGGGATGTGCTGTGGTAATCCCACTCATTATAATTCCAATCTGTGACTCGTCCAGGGACCGCTTCTGTTGGGGACCACCGTAGCAACTTATCAATATGTATTTTGTCTCAGTACCCCACCCTGCAAGGCCATGATGCGAATGTGTGCGCGCGTTTTGCTGTTTGTGCAATTACAGCTCCAACCAATGGCCATCAGAAGGATGACACGAGGTGTATAGGGTCAGTCTCTTGGTAGTGGAGTGAGTCGTGTTTATTATATAACATACATATTCTGTACTCCAGTTTGCTGTACAGTAAACAAACAGATTTCCCGCCCCCCCCCCCTGCAGGTCGATGTCAAACTTTGCCTTCATCGTATAAATAAATATATTAATTGATAGTCTGTAATAAGAATATGGGATCTAAATGTATGTATTCTTTTTTTTAAAATATTTATAGAATCCCACTTTAAATGATATTACATATGCATATGATACATTACATAATGTTTAATTGATTTTTTTCCTGAGCAAAAAAAAAAAAAAAAAAAAAAGACTTTTATCAAACATTTCAACAATGATTGACAGAGGACACCTACTAAAATTGCATTCAGTGATCAGGCATATTTAGATCAAGAATCATCAGTTAGTTCTAAAATACCCATTAGGTGTCATTTTAGAGCTTTATAAATTGCCACTGTCCTTCAAACCACTAGGGTTTACACCTTTGACAGATGTTTCAATCGCTTAAAATTAAGTACAATCATTATATAGTAATAGCTCAAAATAAGTACGGAGCTTTATTTTACATCAGTTGAATGCCGACAAAGCTATTTATTTTACTCATCTTTACAAACATTATGCACTTGACTTGCATTTGATATGCTTTCTATGTTAATAAATCACTTTTGTAAATGTTATTTGATGAGATATCTCATTAGGTGTCCACATAACTTTAAAAAGATCACTAATTCCACAAAGAATATGCTGTCAGATAACAAGGTTATTGGTTAATTATTCTAATCGATGCTAGACTGCCCACATGTGCCAACACTGATCAGTAATGTCAAAATTACTAAACATCATGATCTTTCAAAAAAAAAAAAAAAAAACATAGGGAAAATATATACTTAATTAAACATGAAAACATTTAACCCTATAAATGTATTGTTGTTATATTCCATATTAGTGATTGAAAGCCCTCACAATGGCAGATTTGGCAGCTTTATTTTGCTTTAAAATGAGACGAGCACCATTACTTATAGCCATATTTATCATGCCACTCATCTGAAAGAACTGACACTTGTATCATTTTTGCTAATACTGATTGATAACTTCTCACGCTGAGCCAAAGACAGTCAGTTATGAATTATTACTTCTGCACAAGTCAAACAGGTTTTGATGAAGCAAGAGTTTTCAGCCAAGTCTAAAACTACATAATTTATCCTGTCAGTCATCATGATCAAATAAGAGACATTAGTCATGACAACATGCTCTTGATTGATCTATTTTAGAAGTTTATAAACCCTTATAATTCCCTCTCATTCACAATTGCTAGGAAATATTTTTTGTCACCCCCAATGATTAATCGCACAATTTTAAGGAGACAAAGAGCTACACTGAAAGTACCATTGCAACATGCTGCAGTCAGGTGCAAGAAGTTTTCCCTATTTTACACAAGACATCTTCATGGATTACAACCCTACAAGAAGTTGCTAACGTGCACCTCAGCTGGCGGTTTACTCCTTAAGTGTTTCTGCGTCCAAATCAGGAGTTGAAAGTCAGTAAATTATCTCTAATGCTGGAAAAAGCAAGAAAAACGAATAGGCTATTTTCTAAATGATGTGGTGCGCAGTCCTGCGATCATCAGGATGTTGTAGTCGCCTCCCTGTTGATCTGATAATTTGCCGAGCTGTGCACCTGGTGAGTCTTATAGAACGGCAGACTCTGGAGGCAGCGCTAAGCTATGTTATATGCATGAGACGGAACATCTAAAGACCTGCCGCTGACAGTGTTTGCATTAACATTCCATTTAGAGCGGAATAAAATCAGCGTGGAAATAGATCGAGGATGGTACAGGACCAAGATGGCTTTACTGTACTGTCGGCCGTGGGCAGAGTGTGCTTTAATATGGATACACTCATGATGTGATGCTTTTGAATGGACTACTGTAGTTCCTCCTCAAGGGGCCTGTAACCCTCAGCCTGGGACTGATGATAAAAGCTGAATGGTTGTGGCTAGCAGATGGTGGATGGGTTGGAAACAGCAACGAGAGTGAAAGGCCCCCAAAGCACATAAATGGGATTGCAAACTGGGTGCTTACGAGTCAGACTGGAGAGATCTCCTTCTGTTTATTGCTGCTGTTTTATATTTTTTTTCATGCATGTTGGTATACAGACATGGCGGAGGTGATTTTTTTGTTTTTTGGTACAGCTCGCCAAATGTGAGTCTGTCAATGCGAGTCTGGAATTCGTTTTGGAGCCGCACACCTCAGCACTAATTTTAGGGTTGGGGACCACAGAGTGCGAGCGTGCTGTTGCCATGGCGACGGGCGACTAACCGCGCAGTGCTCTCTGCACTGTCGGCCCCTCCCGATCATTAGCCAGACCGCCGCCGGTTCATACCATATCTCTGTAATCCCCATCATGAGTGCCATCAGCCTAATTGTACACTAAAAGTGATGCACTTATTTACGTCTAATTGCCGAGCGCACCGTGCTTTCGTAATAATTAAAAGTTCAAGGTAAATGTACAATACTATTAATATCCTTTCCAGCCGCATAATTTCAGCTCATCAGCACACCTTCCCCCCTGGGAGAAATGGTTTTTATTTTTTTTGGGGGGGGGGGGGGGGATACCAAAATAAGATGCTAATTGAACTGACAGATCCCATGAACTAAAGATTTTTCTTAATTCAGTGTAGCAATGCAAAAGCACTTTAACACTGTAGTATTTTTTGATACCAAAAATAAGGATGCAAGAAAACAGCTTTGAACTGAGGGGAACAGATTATTCCATTTGAAGCCAGTCATTTTGCGAGCAGCCCTGGTGATATTAGCAGTCAGGCTGCAGATAACCGCCTCAGCACTGTCTCTGCTCCCCATCATTCTCCTTTTGTATTTTTAGACGCTCCTTTATGTGAGAACAATGGCTTCCATATCAAACATTTTAAATGATGCTTGAAATACCAGTCACTTGACTTTGATGTCACAGGCAATTAAATCCGACCTTCCCCTTCCCTGTTAATAACAGCAATCTCGCCCAGTCTAGTACCTAATTAATATGTGCTATTTGTCACTTTGCAGTGACACGTGTATTTCAAAAAGAGAGAGCTGTGGAAGGATAGTGCTGTTGGAAAGGACCTTCTCTGTTATTAGAAGAAAGATGTCACTCGTACTTGTCTTTCTTCGTGATCTGCGTCGTCTTTCCTTCTGTCTTGGGCTGCCATTTTGTGGAAGAATGCCACAAGAAAAGCGTGTGGGCACGAATGTGACACATGATTCTTCAGCCATTTCTTCTGTCTGATCTATAAACTAGTGTTTATAAACACGTTTTTGAAAATGCTTCAATATAATCTTATCTCGAAGTTATTAGTCAGTTGTGTTAATGATTAATATGTTGATTACAGCAAAAAATATATATATTTCTGGTTAAATGAGACTTAAAGCTGTACAAAATTGCACTCACAATGGAAGCCTAAATGGGTCCTAAAATTATTAGCTCAAAAAAGTTCAAAGATAATTGGTTATGTCAGTCTATTAAAGAACTCAAGACACTATTGTTTCGAACCATTAATTTCCATAAATGAGTCTGTGGAAAATAGTTTAAAAATTGTGTGCCAAATTCTTGGATTCAGGTTGGTTGTAAAAAAAAAGTTTTCAAAAAGTTTCAAGTAAATGTTCAAATTAATTGGGTTAATCTACAATGTCATGGAGACTAAAATGTAGCAATCTATTTACAGACTCTGCAAAGATTTATAATCACTTTCAAAAAAAGTTTTAAATCATGTTTATACGTGGGATACATCACTTTTTTCCATATTGCAAATACCCTTATTTTTTATTTTTAAACACCTGATGCTTTATATGGAAGTATTAAAATGAAAATGCAAATGCCTAAAAAGATCAAATAATAAATCAAACTCTACAAACAACAATCAAAATGATAAATCAAAATGCATTCTCAGATGAGAAATCAAATGCTCAAATGTATTTCATATTTCATTTTCATGATCAACTCAGTATAGTAATAATTAAATGATAAATCAAATGCTCAAAGCAACAATGCATATCAACCATATCATAGAATGATATCATAACAGACAATGTATTTGTCAACATATTGGTCACACATATTCCCCGAATATTTAAATTTTTGTTTCATGCATGTTCAGTAGCCTACGAACATTCATAACAGTCGCTTCACTGCCACCTATGGACATGGTTCAGCACGTTCATCTACTATATGACGCTGAGTTTTAGAAAGCGGTTTACACAAGGAATTAATTCACTTACCTTTCGAATGGAAAACAAACAACACAGGAAGCTGCTGTTCAGAAGTTTCTCTGTCATTAAATCGTCTTACCTTGTGAATGCCGTGCCGATGTTTACACTTGTCTTTGGCGCGTTTTCTGTCGTCAGTCATTTCTGCTTCCGTGGCTGCACAGGTCAGAAATGGATTCTCTCGTTGTCAGCTGGAATCGCTGTGTTGTCCTCACTTTCAGATTTGCAAAAAAGCATTAGCTTTGCTATCTACAGAGATTGTAGCCAATGAGCACGAATACATTTCCGCCGTTGAGTGAAACGCCGAGAATCGCGTCAACATGGCGGCATGCTGTGAGGTCATCGAACGTACTGAACGTAAACACATTTGATAGATTATTATGATTATAGGCTTATACTTTGTCCATGAATTAAAAACAATACACATAGGTCCACAAACAACAAAAATGAAGAAAACACATAATGGAAGTTTTATTTTATTATTTACACCAATGCACATTGTTTTTTTCATCACCATCATTCCTTACATAGCTGGAAGAAGTGTCTTAATTTGAAGGATTTTAACCATTTAAAATACAGTTTGTTTACACAATGCCTCATCTAAAAAAAACAACAACAATTTTTTCCAAATACTTTCCAGAGATTTTCTTTTAAGATTGCCTTTATTAGTTTAAAAAATAAATACAAATACTACTCACACATACATAAATTTGTCATACATACAAATAATAATGATAATGCTAAGAATTCTGATGTGCATACCAATACACCCACATAATTATGATTACAAAAGTTGCATTGATTTAACCTGCAGTGCTCAAACAGGTTGCTCCACGGGGCAAACTTGAAAAAAAAAAAGTGTCAAAGTATTAGAAATTTTACATAAAAAGGATTGGTGTTTTTTTATCGATACTGATTTTAACAAAAACACTTTTGGCTGATATGATATAGCCTATTGGTCAATTTCATACAGAAGTATACTAGCTAGCTTTTTCCAATAAATCATAAAAAAAAATCAGTTTTACTGAACGTGGATAGATTCAACTTTCCAACATTTTAAGAGAGGCACAATATTTTATATATATACACAGTGCTCAGCGTATATAAGTACACCCCTCACAACTCTCTTTTAAATTCATATTTTTAATAGGAAGCTATACAATATTATATTTGTGCATATACATTAGATTAGTCAGTACTGAGGCCAAATCTGGAGCTTATCTAATAAAATAGCTTACGATAACGGTCCAAAAGCTAGTACAGCCAAATTTATATGTTATAGAAAAATATGAAATACAAATTTAAAAAGAGGAAAAATCAAGAGAAGCAAAATAATTGAAAATTTAGTAAAAATGTTGTAGGTTGTAATTTTTTTTTTCAATATTTTGCTTGAATTTAATTGTATTATCTTTCAATTTCTAAATATGTTTGGTGACTAAAATATTATTTTAATAAATATATCTGTTTAATAAATCTGTTCTGTTTAAATGCACCAAAATACATTGCTTAAATTCACTGAGAAATAGATAAAATATTCATTTTCAAAATGGGGTGTACTCAATTATGCTGAGCACTGTGTGTGTATATATATATATATATATATATATATATACAATGCTCAGCATAATGACAATCTTTAAAGGTATTTCACTTTTCAATATTTATTTAAATAAATTTTATTGACATATTGGACAGGTATACTGAATATACTTAGCAAATAAAGTCAGTGCTTTTGCTATATGTAAATTATAAATTTTGCTGCACCAGAAAAATATTGATTGCCAAAAGTGTGGTCGGTTTCTTTTATTTATGATTTTGCTCTGACAAAAAACATTGGATTATTCAGATGTGCAATTTTTTTATTAACAAACCATCGGTTTTGGCCATTTTCATAATATTGCCAATATGCTGATATCTTGAAATTAATCCAAAAATTGACCAATAAATATAGGCAGCCGACACCTCTGTGCATCTATAATAGAATAAAAAGAATAACAGAATTAATAGCAGGGTGGCGCAGTGGGTAGTGCTGTCGCCTCACAGCAAGAAGGTCGCTGGTTCGAGCCTCGGCTGGGTCAGTTGGCATTTCTGTTGCAGCTGGAAGGGCATCCGCTGTGTAAAACATATGCTGGATAAGTTGGCGGTTCATTCCACTTTGGCGACCCCTGATTAATAAAGGGACTAAGCCGATAAGAAAATGAATGAGAATTAATAGCATTAATCAAATGAGTGTCATGTCATTTAATCAAATATTCACGAAGCACGTTGTTATGAAAAAAAAAGCTATAAAAATAGATACAAGTGTTTTAACAGCCTAATTGGGATATGTGTCAAAACTCTAAATCTAATATTCATATGTAATATATGTTCTTCGGAGAATGATCTCTCCTGCCTTTGATCATGACAGACATGAACTCAGAGGTCCAAGGCAAAGGATTTGTGTAAATTAAGTTGATATAAGCCCCTAGATTTATAGACAATTAGCATAATCCACCCATATGACAAGGTCTATCGTGATGGAGAGAAGTCAGATGGAGTAATGTGAAAAGCACAAGTGACATTCATTGGACAGTCTCTTTAATTAGAGCCATGTCACGTGTGCGCAAGTGCGTATGTGTGCTTGTGTTGACAATAGCAATTTCAGCAGCGACTCAGCAGGTGGTAGAGCAACATTGTGGACAAAATCAGTGATACTTCGTCTCGGAGATGTGACCAATAGACTCCCTCAAGTCCTCGCTTGAGTGGATCCAAAAAAAAAAAAAAAAAAAGAGAGACATAATAGTTGGACACAAGGCTTTGAGACGATCATTTTGAGGCAACAGTAGAATTTCAATGAGCAACACTTGTACCGCTTCCATACCAGATGTCATTGTGGTCACGGTCAACAGAGTGTCTCATCTGTTCTAGCCTTTTCTCACTCACTTTTTCTCACTATTTCTATCTCTTTTATTTGTCTCTTTCTTTTCTTTGCTCACCCCGGCTCACACATGCGACTCACCCCATGCCGCTTTCCGCCAGAAACGGGCTGCAAAATGCTGCCAGACTTTCACATCTGTGCTGCAAATGAATAGTTTCCCTGAGCACTGTGACTCAAGGATTCACTTGTAAAGAATGCGGTTTTTATTGGATGAACTGACTAATGTACCATGCAGTGTAGTAGCACTAGCATTTTATGCCACATTGGTAGAGCCAATTAATTTGCATAATTTGGTGTGTGGTTGCCATGACTCTAAGGAAGTCACGTCTGCTCCACGTGTTCTGATCGATTCATCATTCCCCGCCATTCAATTAATTACATTTATGACAAACTGAAGCCTCTGCCCACCCGTAGGCCTCTGCGGTCGTCCTGTGATATTGCGTCTTCGCCAGAGCCCTCTGATTTACGGAACACCTTCGCACGACTCCGCGCCTTAGGCTAGATAAAATTAATATTTTGTTTCCCATCTGGAGGACTCGGTAAAATTAATGAGGGAAGGAGGCCTGTAGCTAGAGCAAGACCAGGGATCAATTTATCCCTGCGTGTGCTACGAGAAGTGCATCTGTCTACAGGCTTGTCTGTGTATGAGCGTTTTGCTCAGTGGATAACTGGACTTCTTGACTTTTGAAGAACATCAGTTGGGTTAAAGTGTTTGATTGTGTGTGCTGACACAATGGAGAATGGTTTTTAGATAACCGAACCCATGGTGTTTACAGCTACCATAGGTTTGGACTAACTTGTGAAGTTTTGACCACTGAGTTGACACAATGCATAGTACAGTGTCGCTAGGCTAGCATGTAGGGCTGTTGCAGCGATTCTTAACTGTTTTTGCTTGTTGAACATCATGTGGTGTCCAGCCAAACACAGTATCAAAGCTGTTAATCAAACAAAGGCTACTAAAAAGATTTGAAAATTTGTAAAAAAAAAAAAATAATGACATGTTTTAACCAGACCAGCTTGCAAAAAAAGAGCTGCTTACACAGTCATGTTATCTGCTATTGTTGTATTAGCAGTCAAATACACATTCATTCCATATATACCATCACATAATTTAATGCAAAGGTAGTTCCAGTCACTTTTGATCAGTTTGAAATAAATGCGCTTCCCTCAAACATTAGTAGTAACTATAGTAAATCAGTGTCTTCATTCATCTGTGTAATCTTGAGAACACGAACATGTGCTTCACCAAAAGATCAAAAGATTGGACTATAGCCTATAGGGTTTAACCAAATTTGCTCAAAAATATTTGCGAAGAGTTAGCTAACACGTGTTACTATGAGCTATTAGATATCCCTGTGCCATTTACATGCACACACATGATCTCTCATTGTGCTGCCTGTGATTGATTCAAAGTAGGGACTAGGAGATCTAATATGTCATAACTGGCAAAATTCTGTGAAATATTGTATTGCAAAGAAAAAGACTAGTTTTAAGTTAACCAAATGACCAGTGAATAAACAGGATAATCAAAGGGTTGTCGTGCGTTAAAGGATTTTAAATGCACTTCGTGGAGGCAACCACCCTCAGCTTAGCATACGGCAGTTTTTTGCCTCCATGTCATGTATTTAAAATAATTTATTACACGCCGGTTTGGAGTACTCACTTCTTCTGATTGGTCAGTCGCAACATTCCAGGGTAAGTTATCCCGAGATTACAACCGCTAAATAACATAGGCTCATTTGGGAACTTCTGTAGGTGAATTGGGTAAGCTAAATTGTCTGTAGTGTATGTCCTGGTTCTCCAGGTTGGGGGTTGAGCGTTGGGCTAACAACCCACCTCATAAAAACTAGATGTTACAAAACACCAATATGGTGCGGCTAAATATCAACTTCAATATAAATGGCCCTGGGAGTAAGTAAGTAAGTAAGTAAGTAAGTAAGTAATCACATAAGGCAGTTTTTTGCCTCCATGTCATGTATTTAAAATCATTTATTACATGGCTGTTTGGAGTACTCACTTCTTCTGATTGGTCAGTCGCAATCAGGTAAGTTATCCCGAGATAACTACTGCTAAATAACACAGGCTCATCCAGAAACTTAATATCACCTTGACCATCAGTGAAACCTTCACATCCATATATTTACATCCATGTTCATTTGTTTCTGCTTGTCTGTCATGACTGTTTGGTGCCATCTTGTGACAGAACAATGTTTTGCGAGTCGAGTACTCATTTAATAAGCTGGATAAAGTCATCCATGATGGTTATTTGGACAGGATGTGAAAGCCCTCGAGTCTTATACAACAGTGCTCGGCTTTGCGTTAGGCTGCCGATAAGCCTGTTGGGCTTTATTCTGCGATAACAACCGCCTGTATGTACATTATCCCTAACTTAACACACAGTAATGTTTTGATTACCCCTTATATAAGTGGATTTTTATGTTAACATGTATGCAACAAATCCGATCTGTGTCGGATGTGAGAATCCAATAGTTTTGTGCCAACGTAAATACAACCTATATTTAATATTGTGAGGGTCAATTGTTTTTTGAAGACATCTCACATCCTGTCCATGCTGGCTAATGACATCAATGGCATCAATAATAACATATATGGGAGACTATTACATTTAAAGTACACGTTTTATTATGCATTTCCCCCTGCTTTATTTAATTACTTAAGTTTATAAAATACACATTACATTACATTATATCGAAGTTGATATTTAGCCGCACCATGTTGGTGTTTCGTAACATCTCATTTTTACGAGGTGGGTCTCAGCCCAAAGCTCAACCCCCAACCTGGAGGACCAGGACATACACACATACACTACAGACAATTTAGCTTACCCAATTCACCTATGGCGCATGTCTTTGGACTTGTGGGGGAAACCGGAGCACCCGGAGAACATACAAACTCCACACAGAAATGCCAACTGACCCAGCCGTGAGGAGACACAACCCCCCGCTTTATTTATGGACCATTATTTTAAACTAAAGTTATATTAAACAGACTTTCATTAAAACAAATAGTTCCTAAGTTTGTCTGAAATTTGAATGAAATTAAGTTGGTAAACAGTAGGTATATGCAGACCTATGGTAAGACATCAAAATGAAATCACAATGACTTTTTAATAAATTAAGAATGGTTTCTAAGCATAATAACAAATGTAATTATTAATCCCCCCCACCCTCCACCTTGTATAATGTTGTTGCAACTGTCTTTTAACAGCTTTAGTGCTGCTATCTAACATCTCCCATTAGCTGTAGTAAAATCACTGGAACGCATGGCCTCTTGTGGCTTATTGCAGTTGGTGATCAACGTCATTTATTGATTTGTGCTTTTGTGTTTGACCGGCCCTCTGTGTGAAACGGCATGTTAAAAAGCTCTCTATATGCTAAACTCCTCTGTAAATCAGTGTCTATAATGTTTTTGACACTTTGTATTGACCTCATTTACCCATCACGTCAGTCATAATAATTAGCCTTAAATGTTGATAAATGATGATAAATTCCCCCCAGTGACACCAATGAATATTAATGAAAAGGTGTTGGGTCTCTGTTTCAGCCATTTCTTTGTCAACACATTATACTGTGGCATTATTCCACGTTCTCTGTGAGATTCTGTGGCCAACCCCATTTAAATACAGCCTACATTATTTAAAAGTTAAAACTTTTGTTTTAACGTGCAGTGAAAAATGTCGTCATCTATATATACATGTGGATTGGGGGGGGGGGGAGTCTACAAAAATGTCATTGAAGACAGTCATTCCACAACCAGGAAAATGACTCTCAATTCACATTTGTGCAATGGTGGAAAAGAATACATTACATCAGATCATTTGATTTTATTTATCCATTTGTGGCCTCGACGCAACTTAATGTTGCATTTGTGTCACTCATTTAATGAGTGAGAGGAGATGAGAAAGAGGGACAGAGCGGGAAAAATGATGAGATGGATATGGAGAGAGCAGCTGTAGGGGAGATGAGACCTTCCCACAGAGCCATCCCTGTCCAATCAAACGGACACACACACACACACACACACACACACACTGGAAGCTGTCCCTCTCAAATCGTCCCGTCTTTTTCCACACTCACACACACACACACACACGCACACAAACACACACACACACACACACACACAGTATCCAGTGAAGGTGGTGGTCGTCGCTTTGAAGTATCACTTCAATTACGGGGTTTAACCCCACAGGTCAGCCCTTGATTATTTACACAAAGCCAGTGTAATTCTGTTGGAAAGCGTCGCTTTCAGGGCCATTACAAAGCAGGGCCGAGCGCTGGTGGAATAAGTGTCACATCTTTCCCCTTCTGCTTTTGACCTGTGTGTGATAGGGTTAGACTGTGTCTGAAAAGCGGCGTTCCTTCCACCTGCCAAAGCACACACACGCCAATTACACCCCTAACATCTATACTTTAACAAAATAAACCCCGCCAAATTCTTGTTGACTGCTGTATAAAGCCTGGAACATACTCTACACCAGTACGTGAATGAAACTGACAAGCTGCGCAAGCTTGATTTCACACGTTCTTGCATTCTGAAACTTGTAATTCAGTGCAAGATCTCAGCATAGCCACAAGGGGCGCTATAGCAAGGATTAGCATTAACTGCTAAGTTATTTGAACATAATATAGCTAGCTTGTTAAAGGTCTAGAAGAGATACATCTGCATATATTCACATCAATATAGCATAAATTGTGTGACATTGTACAACAATAATTAATAGTTTTACATTATTGTGAGGGCTAGTTTTAGGGTTGTGGTAGCGGTAGACATATATAAAATAGAATTTAATGGATAATTTAATAAATAATTCTTATTCAAATTACTGTGAGGGTTGGGTTGGAAGTAGACGTTAATAAAATACAATTAATGGGTTATTTAATTAATAATATAAACACTGGAAAAAAATGCAGGGTTCCACACAATTCATTTATGTTGCCAACACAAATCAATTAAGTTAACATAACAAATTGAGGTGGATTGAACATAAAACAATTAAGTTGTCACACAAAAATCTCAAGAATTGTGTTGTTTCAGCTCATTTTAAATAAGTAGTTTGAACAAGCAGCGAAAAATCTTTTTTTATGAGTGATTAATTCTCGTTAAATGCGGCGTGGTGGCTCAGTGGTCAGCACTGTTGCCTCACAGCAAGAAGGATGCTGATTCGAGTCCCGGCTGGGCCAGTTGGCATTTCTGTGTGGAGTTTACATGTTCTCCCCGTGTTCACATGGGTCTCCTCCGGGTGCTCCGGTTTCCCCCACAGTCCAAAGACATGTGCTATAAATGAATTGGGTAAGCTAAATTGGCTGTAGTATATGAGTGTGTGTGAATGTAAGTGTGAATGTGAATGTATGGGTGTTTCCCAGTACTGGGTTGCAGCTGGAAGGGCATCTGCTGTGTAAAAACATATGCTGGAATAGTTGGCGGTTCATTCTGCTGTGGTGACCTCTGAAATAAAGACTAAGCACAATAAGACTAAGGACAATGAATGAATAAATAAATAAATTCTCGCTAACTTCCAGCCGCAGCTGTATCCCTTCGAGCAACAGCCCTTGAAAAGCGACATTATTACAGATAATATGGTAAAAACAATAAATAAATGTCACATAAACTTACTTTAAAATTGAGACAACACATGATAAATATGATTTTAAGGCTGTATTATGTAACTTGGTGTAACACATTCTGTTGGTTAATAATAAAACTGCACGCATATGACGAGTCATGCAGGTATTGCTACTAAGCAGAGATCAACCTGACAGATATAAAAGGTGTTATAAGCTAGCCTTTTTATTTTGTATTGAGCCCACCTATAATGTTTTTAAGATATAGAATTTAGAAGCAAAAGGCTGTTTTCTGTCCTGTTCTGACACTTCTATTCATTGGATCACACTGTTTGAATAGGTGAAGCAGTTTTTAGACACAGATGTAAACGCACACTTGTATGATTGGCTAACAGTTTTCTTATTAAAAACAAAGTTGGAAAAAATAAAGCTGTGTGCCCACTGATGTACAATACATGTCTGCATGGATGTCTGGCAGCCTACATCCCTTCATAAATACTATTTTTACTCTAGTACATAGTAAACGATCTGAAATGACAAACAAAGCAATAATGACAATGCAATGTATTTATTTTATAACCAGCTACTCCTACTTGTTATTTACTACTACAGTGTGAATTGGTGGGTGGAGCTAAACAGGCAGCGATGTTCTGTAGAAGCAGGCACTGATCTTTAACCACACTAGCATGTAATTAAGTTGCACATTCCATAACCTCTCATTCTGGCAGATTGGGTTCATTATAAGTTGTTTTTAGATGAACAAGATCATGTTGAGTCCTGAAACTTACATGATGTTTTTATAGTATTATTATATATATGTATATATCAAAAGATCAAGGGACTTTGGATTTGTCAGTTCATGACAGCTGATGGACTCATTACATTTTAACAGAGGGGTTTGTTGAACACCATAGACAATGTTGACATGTTAAAGGGGACCTATTATGCAAAAATAACTTTTAGAAGGGGTTTAAACACAATTGTGTGGCAACAGTGTGTGAATATTACCAGCCTTTAATGAAAAAATATGATTTTTATTTTTATAATCACACTTGATAAAAAAGTGTCTGTAGAAACACTTTGATTGATATTTTCCCTTTGTACATATTATCAGAGAGGGAAAGCCCCACCCATAAGTGACAATCTCTCCCTCATTAGCATAGACAGCCCTGAGTGAGAAGCAGTCGTCTGCTATTAGAGTTTTGAGTCTGCCACTATGCTGACACATAGGCGTTTGTAGCTCCGCCCTCTTTTGAAAAGAGCACAATCTAATTTCAAATTAAAGCAACAGTCACAAAAATAGCATAACTTCACATTCACACTCTAGGGACATCAGATACTTATTTTACATCTTGTAAAAGGGTAATAATAGGACCCCTTTAAATTTAAATATGTTCGAAAATGTGGTAATTTGGAGCTTTTTTGTATTTTATCTCTCCCTGGATTGAAATCTGCACTGTGTTGAAATCACAACAGTACAACCGTACTTTATGACATGCTGTTGTCTCGTGAATACTATTTTCATGAGGCTGTGTCCTTATC
>CAIGQV010016192.1:2492377-2524140 GCA_903798115.1 Danio jaintianensis
CTATCTATCTATCTATCTATCCATCCATCCATCCATCCATCCATCCATCCATCCATCCATCCATCCATCCATCCATCCATCCATCCATCCATCCATCCATCTTTTTAAAAATTATTTCAAATATCACAGAATCAACTTTTCACTGCTGCTAAAAATCAGTCACATTTACACATATATTGTGAAATACAGATGTCTAGGAGAGTGCTGCTGCAAGTAAAAACAACACTGCAATTAGCAGTAAATCTCTAGCACCTGCTTTCAGATGGAGCATTATTTACTATACAGAACCATAGTTCAGTGACAAGCTATGCATAAGATCACTGAAGATTTCATAATTCTAAAATCGAAAACTATCATTCTGTGATTTGACAGCTGTTTGCGTCACGTGAACTATGACTTTATCTGAGAGCGTGTGGAAATTCTACATTTACTAACATGTTTTTACTCCAAACTCACCCTATAACTTCTGTGAGATGATTCCATAAACGTGTGATTACTAGTCACTGTAAATTAATGAAAATAAATGCTCTGTTTGCAGTGTTGAGCAAGCTAAATGTAGTGAGCTAAGCTAAAAGCTATATTGCAAAAATAGCATAGCTACATATAAGCTTTTTTTTTTTTTTTTCATTTTTAAATCGAAGCAACTTCACTTCAAGTAAGTTCTGTCTTAGCGATGAATAAAACCATTTAAACATATGAGACATAATTGTTAAGTTCAGTTATATACTGCAATTAATATGCTGTTCCAAACAGAAACAAATTTTACTAGACAGCAAAAACACTAAATTCAAGAAACCAGATGTTGCACATTTAAAATACTATAGTAAAAGGAAAAATAAAGGAAAGTGTATTATTCACTATATATATATATATATTATTTACAACTGTTAATGAATTCTACTACATAATATAGTATTATTAATAACTATCGTGAACTAATAGTAATTAACATAGTATACTTTAGCTTTTACTATAGTAAAAATAAAAAATATATATAAATATAAAACTGTAGAAAACTTTATACAATACAGGGTTATATATATATATATATATATTTACCGACCAGAGCGAGAGGTGGCAGTAACTCACCAAAAAATTTGTTTTCGACCACCGTAAAACACGAAGAAAAAGAAAGCAAGTTAATGTAAATGTAGCTTGTATGGACGCTACTGCGCTACTTGCTTAAAAAATAGCTTCGCTTCTGAAAAGCTATTTGATTTAGAAAGTAGCAATGCTACCGCCACGCTACTAAGAAATGTAGTTAAGCTAGTAGCGTCATTACTTGTAGCGACGTTACTGCCCAACACTGTTTGTTTTTCTGGGTCTCCTTCTTTTCTGGATTTCCTCAAGAAAGAAATCTCTGACTTTCTTTAAATATTTACTACTGATTACAGAGCCAAGTTTCTCTGACAAGATGTGCATGAGACTCGCAGCTTTTGCTGATTTGCGATCTCGACTTCATTTTAATTAATCATGCGGCATTAACACCTACAGTAACTCTGTTGTGAGCTGCATTTCAGACGTTCAAATATTTCCTGTGACTCAAACCAAATCTACAGTTTGAGCTATACGAACATCCATCTAAGCCATATTTCAGGGTAGAATAGCAAATAAAATGCTGAGTTAAAAGACAAAGACACAGTAGTTACATGATGAATAGGGGGCTTCCTGCTCGGAGAAACACAGCAAAGCTATTCAATTTGCCGCATCTGCACCGTTTCAATAATTCATGGCGTTTGGTGGCATTTTAATGTTTTATAAGTAAATTGTGTACTCTTACGGAACACGGAATGGCATTTCATTTGCAGCTGTTGGGTGTTCACTTTATCTTTCATAAACAAGCTAAATACGAATGCTGCTGTAATGCGTTTTTGCACAGCCTGTTAACCCTTCGTTGTGCTCGCCAGCATCGGAGAAATCCAGTTTGGGTTCGTGTAGTCGCTTGGTCTCCACAGATCTCTGCATTATAGTGTCATTCTCACACAAGGTCATACTGTGAGCAGCTCCATATGAATGCTACAATTAGCCAGTACTATGCGCGGTTTTAATAACTTATCATTTAGCACGTGGCTAAAGATGATGTAAAAGCTAGCAAGGACACGACGCCTGCATCTCCGTCTTTGCATTCCAAGATTCCATCATCTGTGTTTGTGTTCGGCTCAGTGACTGATTATCATTACCTTTTCTTGCAAATATCTGGCTCATTATGACTAGCTAGCTGCCAACGCGAGCGCACCAAGCCCATCTCTCTGGGAGAGGAGGAGAGATCGGCCCAGCCTAGACTCCTGCATTTGGCTATTAAACACAATGAATGTGCTGCTTTGTTATTAACATCTGTTCATCAGGGATGGAGGCTGGATAATCACCCCTCACACCTTCTGTTTCTACACTCCAACTCCGACAATCACCACCATCATTTGGCAGCTGGTTGAAGCCACTAATGTCTCTCTTTTCCCTGCATTCTCTCATTACTCTCTCACTCTCTCTCTCTTGCTCATTTCCTACAGCTTGATTTCCACCTTCCTCGCCCTGTTATCCTGATTTCCTGTTCTCAATGACACGTTCACACTCAAATACTTTTAAAAAACAAAATCCAGTTTATTCTGATTGCTGAATTTGAATGTATAACCTGTTTGTAGCATACTATCTTGCCTGCTTTAACTTGGGTCCAAGGATTTTTGTAATGGCGGGAGAAACATAGCCATTATCGTTACCATGTTTTTGTGGTGGTACCCAGGGTGTGAATTACAGGGGGTTTGGGGGGCCCTGACCCCCCAATTAACGCTTGATCCCCCCTGAAGAACATCAAAACAAGATGTATGGGGGAGGGGGTCTAGCCTTTAATAGTTAAGAAATAGTTCTCTGATCTGTATCTAAAATAATATTACTAATTAAAATAATAGATAACGTAAATATACATTTGACCACCCCTATAATGATTCATACCATTGTGAGTGCATGTTTGCGCCAAAAATATTAATGTAGCTGGCAAATCTAGACAGCATGAGTGTTCACAAAACATTTTTGTTGTAAAATAGGGGTTTGTACTGTAGGTTTCTGATGCATAGTTTGTATTTTATTACACACCTGCTCGCACGTGGAAGTTAAACAGTAAAATAAAAAAATATGTGCAGTCTTTCATGGTCATCCATTAATAGGTGCAGGAATGCAAACCTGTCACCGTTTATTTAATATCACAAATATCATTGAGAACCACTCAATATCCCTCAAAAAAGTTTGATTAATAAATTACATGTAATTGAATTAAATATATAACTTTGGTTCACTGAGGCATATTACCGAACATAACTGAAAAACTTCATCCCCCCGATCGTCAATGTATAATTCGCACCCTGGTGGTACCAGCCCAATTTACAAAGGAAACCTTATTATTGTATGTATTGTACGAAATTGTAAGATGTTTTTTTTTTATTAAGAATTTTCAAATAGTACAAACAACCAAGACAAAGACAATCAGACAAAGAAACAAACCCCAAGCGCTGCCAATAAAATAAAATGTACAAATGTATCTGTTAACAAAAAACATAAATCAAAACAAAAGAAGCCAGAACCTTCCTAAAATAAAAAAAATAAACAAATTAAAATCCCCTCCCTACCTCTACCCCTAATTGGGGGATGAGCAAATCATTCTAAAATGTACAAATGAGATTGTACAAATTAGGATTATGTGCAATATTAGAAATACAAAACACGATATTGGAAAAATCTTGACATTGCAATATTTTATATTTCTGCAATATAAATTGCAATATTCATACATTTATTTTCCTTCGGCATAGTCCCTTTATTCATCAGTGGTCACCACAGTGGAATGAACCGCCTTCTATAGAGCAAATATAAAAGTGGGGGCACGGTGGCGCAGTGGGTAGCGCTGTCACCTCACAGCAAGAAGGTCACTGGTTTGACCCTTGGCTGGATCAGTTGGCATTTCTGTGTGGAGTTTGCATGTTCTCCCCATGTTCGCGTGGGTTTCCTCTGGGTGCTCCGGTTTCCCCCACAAGTCCAGAGACATGCGCTGTAGTTGAATTGGGTAAGCTAAATTGTCCGTAGTGTATGTGTGTGAATGAGTGTGTATGGATGTTTCCCAGTACTGGGTTTCAGCTGAAAGGGCATCCGCTGCGTAAAACATATGCATTCGGCTGTGGCGACCCCAGATTAATAAAGGGACTAAGCCGAAAATAAAATAAATGAATGAAAATATAAAAGCTTTGTGGTATTCAGGGTAGTCAAATCGTATTCAGGTAGAAAAAAATTTAAAAATCTAATACAAAATAACACTGCAAAGACTTTACTGTTTAAATAGTTCAATAAAGTAAAGTTACAAATGGTAAAAAAAAATATTGTCCCTGAATGCTTTAAACTCTTTTTAGGGCTTAAAAAAGTGCAAAATATATAAACGTTGACTCCATTATGGTTAAAATCTGCAGTAAATCCACAAGCGTGGCTATATAATCTTGGTCTAATGTATATAATCCTGAACTATATAATCCCAACTCAACATTACAGATCCTGCAATGTGATTATTGCGGATGCGCACATTGCGATGGTAATAATGAAATAATATATTGTAGCCCTAGTACAAATTCATGTAAATTAGCCACTAAATGAAAAAGTGGAAGGTACCTGAAAATGTTCTTTGATTTTGATCAGTGTTTGTAGAGATATCAGATTTTTCAGATAACTCATTTTTATTTTTGTATTCAAACAACCTGATTTTTTATATGTATTTCAGAATATATGTAACTAATAAAATATGCTTAAAAACGGCTGGTTCGAGCCTTGGCTGGGTCAGTTGGCATTTCTGTGTGGAGTTTGCATGTTCTCCCCGTGTTCGTGTGGGTTTTCTTCCGGGTGCTACGGTTTCCCCCACAGTCCAAAGACATGCGCTATAAGTGAATTGGGTAAGCGAAATTGTCCATAGTGTATGTGTGTGAATGGGATTGTATGGGTGTTTCCCAGTGATGGGTTGCAGCTGGAAGGGCATCCGCTGTGTAAAACATATGCTGGATAAGTTGGTGGTTCATTCCGCTGTGGCGACTCCAGATTAATAAAGGGACTAAGCCGAAAAGAAAATGAATGAATATATATATATAAACAGCTGCTAAACTACAAGTTATTATTTGTTTGCATTATGTAATGTTCTAAAATGCTCTTATTTAGTAGTATTGCTCACAATATATTTCTGAAAGCAGGAAGTCTGACTGAGCCAGCAGACTAGCAAAGTTTAGCAACTCAGCAAGGCATCTCAGTGTGTAACTGACATGTTTTTTTTCACTCTGACATATCTAAAAATATATACCAAGAAAGGCTTTACTTGGCAAATGATAAAATAATATGAAACAGTCCAAAATATACCATAAAGATATATTACATTTTTATCTATTCTTTCATGAATAGCATTCAAGTTTATTAATTTCATTCATTCATTCATAAAGTAATAGGATTCAAATATTTAAATGACGATTACTTTCCAATTGAACTCTTCTGAAATGTCGGCACCGATAGCCTATTGGTTAGTGTGTCGACTAGTGATGTCAAATTCCACAAAATCCTGCGATCGACCATTTAAATTAACTATCAATTAATTGATTGTCGGGGGCGGCACGGTGGCTCAGTGGTTAGCACTGTCGCCTCACAGCAAGAAGGTCACTGGTTTAAGTACGGGCTGGGCCAGTTGGTGTTTCTGTGTGGAGTTTGCATGTTCTCCTCATGCTCACCTGGGTTTCCCTTCGGGTGCTCCAGTTTACCCCAAAGACGTGGTATAAGTGAATTGGGTAAAACAATAGTGTGTGCCGTAGTGTGTGTGTGTGTGTGTGTGTGAATGTGAGTGCATATGGGTGTTTCCCAGTACTGGGTTGTGGCTGGAAGGGCATTCGCTGCGTAAAACATATGCTGGAGTAGTTGGCGGTTCATTCCGCTGTGGTGACCACTGATAATCAGGGACTAAGTCGAAGGAAAATGAATGAATGAATAATCGATTGTCAAGAGAATGACTCTATAAGGTAACGTAAACTGCACAGACTTTTAATGCACAGACTATTTAATGTGTAAAGTCGTGGATGCGTGTCTCAAAGCGAAGCATAAAGCCACGCTCACACTGCACTTTTCGCCCCATAGACTTCCATTCATACACATGCGAATGCGGCAGACCGGAAACACAAGGTAGTGCGACAAGTTTCGCAGTTCGCTGCATTGCAAAGTTCAAGCTTGATGAACTCTGACCTGCTAAATCACATTACGTGACTGCGTGAGACCGTAGAAGACCAAGACCGCTTTTTTTAATGTCTAATCATCTTGTTTAATCCCAACCCTTTTCGCAATTCAATTCAATTCATCTTTATTTCTACAGCGCTTTTACAATGTAGATTGTGTCAAAGCAGCTTAACATAGAAGTTCTAGTAAATTGAAACTGTGTCAGTCCAGTTTTCAGAGTAGTTCAGGTAATTTTCACTGCTGAAAGTCCAAACACTGAAGAGCGAATCCATTGATGCACAGCTCCACAAGTCCCAAATCAAGCAAGCCAGTGGCGACAGCGGCGAGGAACAAAACTTCACCAATTGACAAAAGTGAAGGAAAAAACCTTGAGAGAAACCAGGCTCAGTTGGGCATGATCATTTCTCCTCTGGCCAAACTTCTTGTGCAGAGCTGCAGTCTAGGCGGTGGAGGCTGGAGAACGACAGAATTTCATATGCTCAAACTCAAGTATGACCGCAGATTAACTTACCATTTAATTGTCCATGATTGAAAGGGATATCGACATTCACTCGATCATTGAGTAATCGTTAACAATAATAATGATTAACTCTTTTGAAAAAAACTGCCTGATGTCAGTCTACTACTTCTTTTATATTTCTATCATTTAGATTTCACAAATCTCTTTATGTCATGATGAAAACAAGCTATTGGTCTGTAAGACACTGACCGCCAAATTTTTGTCGCTCTAAACTGAACAACAAGCTTATTTATGACGCGTTCCCATCTAACAGATGTTTTATGATCATAATGTGACATTTCAATTACTCTTTTTGGGTTGTGTCAAGATTTAAGTCGTACATTCTTTGGCTGTAATTTTCTCATTCAAACACACAGTCGCTGCACACACAGTTGGCCTGACTGTAAGTAACTTGTCTTTCTGATGGTGGTAAGCTGTTAGATTTACTGATGGGGTCTATGCGCCTCTCGCTGGGTGGTGGAGCTAAACTTGCTCCGCTGCATCAGCCGCAGATGTTGTGAATGTGCGTGGCGCTCAGAAATGGAGAGCGATTCCCTAGGAGACGCCAGATGACACTCAGGTCAATTTAGCAGTTAAATAAGAGTGAGTCCTCTGGGAGAGGCTTGTTACAGTTATTTCTGAGGTACCATTCCTAGTGTTTCTATCTATACTTTTGGTTCTACATTGTAAAAAAATGATTTCAGCAACTATAAAAAAAACAAAAAATGCTACATTGAAAATCTGTAACCTGGTTAACAGTAAGTTTCTTTAATATATATATTGAATTTCCGTACATTGACTTTCCCAGATTTCCCTGTATGACACTTCACTTTTTATGCATTTTATTGACATTACTATGGTTATCTCATCCATTACATACATTAATAATGATAATTCCTTACATTTATATAGAGCTTTTCTGGACTTCTGGACCACATTTTTGGGGGGAATCTTCTCATCCACCACCAGTGTGCAGCATCCACCTGGATGATGCGACGGCAGCCATATTGCGCCAGACCGCACACCAGCTGATTGGTGGAGAGTAGAGATGAAGCCAATTATGATATGGGGATGGTTAGGAGGCCTTTTTCAAAAGATTTTTAATGACCTCGGTTTAACGTCTCATCTGAAAGACGGCACTAACTGAGCAGTATAGAGTCCCCTTTACTATAATGTTTCTTGTTACTTTAGGACTCACGCAGACTGTATGTTGAGCATCCCCTGCTGGTCTCACTTACACGACTTCCAGCAGCAACCTAGCTTTTCCATGTGGTCTCCCATCCAGGTACTGACCGGGTGCAGCCCTGCTTAGCTTCAGTAGGCGACCATGTGAGAGTTGCTGAGAGCTAGCTGCCGGTAAATTAGAGTTCTATGTAACATGTAATGTTGCTAAATAATGTTTCTTGTTACTTTAGTGTCATATCTGTGATGGTAGTTGTGTGAATGACACTAAGCATCTTCAATATATTAGTATGCTTCTCTGCTTGTGGGAAAAGTTGTTTGTGATTAGCATTGGTTCATCATGTGACTTTCTCATACACATGCTTATGGTTGTGTTTGTGTCAAAAAACTAGATTGTGTAGATGTTAGAACTTCAAAACATTGATGACTATACATTTATGAAATACAGTAATTTACGGTAAAATGTAGAAATTTGTTTTACATTCCTACTGTATTTTTAACGGTAAAACGCAACGGTTTTTTTACCATACATTTCTTTACAGTGTAGTAATAGCAGCAACATTTAAACGGACTCAAGATTAAGTCATCATGTGCTTGAAAATGTTTCAATAACATTTCTTGAGCTGCTTGAATCAATTAATACGATTGAACATACTTCCCCATTTATGAGTACATGTGTTTCTGAGTGTGCATCGCAAGTGACGTTATCATGGCAGAGCTTCAGCAGACAGTCCTGAGCTCATTCAAATCAGTCTGTAGTGTAATAACATTTGCATGGGCGCAAACTCACACATGAGCCAAAACTGTTTGTTTACAAGAGAGAGGGAGGACGCACATGTTGTATTTTTCATCAAAATATGTGTTACTCAATGTTATCCTCGATGGTGCAACCTGTAAAAATGTTGTACACAGAGAGCATCAGCACATGTATGACTTTGCCCTGGCAAATACGTCATTATGAGACTGGAAGCCACATAATGAGACATAATGGAAGCCAGATTGTCAATGGATTAAATGTAATTTTATAATACTGTTCCTTTTCTAGCACAGTCCAATTAATTTATAATATTTCAATGCATTGACAAGGGTATTATTATTATTCATCTCGCACTTTTTGTAGCAGTTTGTAACAAAACTTATATGATTTTAAAAGGTGTGTTTGGTTTTCTCAGAAATGGTAATTTTCTTTTCAAAAACTGTTGCAATGTTCTGTTTAAGTTGGCTTGAACACTTATCAAGACACAAGACGCCCGGTGAGTGGTGCTAAAAGATTGACGCTTTATCACATTTGAAAACAACATGCCACACTCATAAAACATAAACCTTAAGCTAATCAACAGCGTTAAGTATGTGTGATAAAAATGCATTTGCTATAGTAGTCACGCCATTTCACCTTGTTTTTACATCGCTTTGAGCTTTTTTGTCGAACTGTGTTTCACAGGATTCGTAGCACTCCAGATCACAAGCGCAACCAGAAAAAATAGCGAGCAAGTTAAAGTTTTCATTTGGAGATATGAGGAAACACAATATTCAAATGTATTCATTCATTCATTCATTTTCTTTTTGGCTTAGTCCCTTTATTAATCTGAGGTCGCCACAGTGGAATGAACCGCCAACTTATCCAGCATATGTTTTACGCAGCGGATGCCCTTCCAGCTGCAACCCATCACTGGGAAACATCCATACACACTCATTCACACACATACACTACGGACAATTTAGCCTACCCAATTCACCTATACCATATGTTTTTGGACATGTGGGGGAAACCGGAGCACCCGGAGGAAACCCACGCAAACACGGGGAGAACATGCAAACTCCACACAGAAACGGCAACTGACCCAGCCGAGGCTCGAACCAGCGACCTTCTTGCTGTGAGGCGAACGTGCTACCCACTGCGCCACCGTGCAGCCTATTCAAATGTATTTATTTATAAATCATACACTATGTTAAATGTGTTTATTCATTAAAATCTCACAAGCAACCTAATGCACAATATAAGTATCAAACTGTTACAAAATTAAGAAAGTTGGGGGGAATCTATGAACATATTAGCATACATATATACATAAACAAGCGAGAAAGAGATGATTAAGAGATGATTTTCACCGCTAAATATTAATTAATGAATAAATAAAACAGACAATAAGTGAATAATTAAATAGTCGCCTTACAGCAAGAAGGTCGTTGGTTCGAGCCCCAGCTGGGTCAGCTGGCGTTTCTGTGTGGAGTTTGCATGTTCTCCCCGTGTTGGCGTGGGTTTCCTCCGGGTCCTCCAGTTTCCCCCACAGTCAAAAGACATGCAGTATAGGTGAATTGAATAAACTAAATTGGCCGTAGTGTATGTGTGTGGATGAGTGTGTATGGGTGTTTCCCAGTACTGGGTTGCAGCTGGAAGGGCATCCGCTGTGTAAAACATATGCTAGATAAGTTGGCGGTTCATTCTGCTGTGGCAACCCCAGATTAATAAAGGGACTAAGCCGAAGAAAAATGAATGAATGAAAAAAATAAAGACCATAAAACACATTTACCCTGAACCTGCTAAAGCAATTTAGAAATGGGTTCCAACATTTAATAAAAAGGTTGGGATTAATTCAAAATCTTTTCAAGTTTGAATGCAAAATGTAGGTCAAAATGATCCCATTGATGAAAAATTTGAGGAGATGGCAATTTCCAAGTTAAAGGTGCAATAAGTGATTGTCACAATTTTTGTTATGCTGATTGAAATCTCTTCACATCCTGAAAATGATCATTTAATTAAGTGGTCCAAATGTATTTATATTCATTCATTTGTTTTCCTTTGGCTTAATTCCTTTTTTATCACAGCGGAATGAACCGCCAACTATTCCAGCATATGCTTTACATAGCGGTTACCCTTCCACCTGCAACCCAGCACTGGGAAACACCCATACACTCTCATTCACACACATTCATACACTACGGCCAATTTAGTTCACCCAATTCACCTATAGCGCATGTCTTTGGACTGTGGGGGAAATTGGAGCACCCGGAGGAAACCCACACGAACATGGGGAGAACATGCAAACTCCACACAGAAATGCCAACTGGCTGGGGACTCGAACCAGCGACTTTCTTGCTGTGAGGCGTCAGTGCTAACCACTGAGTCACCGTGTCGCCCCATTACTGTTTTTTATATCTTTAAAATGAGACTAAACTTAGATACTGTACTATATGTGCACCAAACCAAATATCTTCAGCAGGTATCTACAAGTTGCAATCATTTTATTGCATTAAAAGGAGTAAAAGTGGTTGATATTTTACTGCCTCTTGTGATCATTTCAGCTCAAAACTAACAATATGCAAAGGTTTTGAGTTTGAGTCAGTTGGAGTTTATTGGTAGAAGCAAGTTTTTCCACTAAGCCTGGATGAGTTTATGTACATGTCATGTGGTCTACTAGCCATCATTTTTAGTCTGTATTTGTGTGTGTGTGCTTTTTTTTTTCTTCTGAAAAACATACGATGCTTGTTGCATGCTCCTTCGCATGCCAGCGTGCGCAGATCGTGGCAGGCCTTGGTGTGGCCCAGCGTCAGCTCCGGCCGGGCTGCTTGGCGTTCTGCTCCTCCTTCTGTCATACACAGGAAGAGCTTGACTCCAGCATCTGTGTCTCTGTTCGTTATGTCTAAATCAGCACTCTGCACTCTGACAGAGAACTGGAACAGAACATAATGTCTTCTCCCTTCGCGACGGGCCAATGGTGGAGCGAGAGAGGGAGCCGTTCTCTTGAGGACGCCTTCAAACGTCTGTCAGACCTCGCTCTGCTGTTCGGAAAACCTGTGCCGTGCACCATGCTGATTTGTCACTCAAAATGGCTGACATGGCTTCTGTTATCGTGTGAAAGGTTGTTCTTTTTTGGACTGTTTATTATTTTTGTGCTGGTTTTACTTTGCACCAGTCTTGCAGAAAGAGGCAAAGAGTGCATGAATCTCATGGGTGAGCATATGCAGGGTGACTGGAGCGTTTTACCATATGTTAATGGCATACACGTGTGTGGGGGGGGAGTTGGGCCTGTGCTATATGATGGGATATGAGGAAGTTCTAGTATGTTTTAACTCTATACACTCACATACAGTTGAAGTCAATATTTTTGCCTTCCTGAATTATTAGCCCCCTTGTATATGTTTTTCCCCAATTTCTGTTTGAGAGAAGATTTTTTCAACACATTTTTAAGCATAATAATTTTAAGAACCAATAAAAACAAGTAAAATAAACAAGTAAATAACAGGGTGGAATGTGGTAAAATCTGAAAACGTGGTAAAAATCAGGCGAGGGCTTTTCTTTTTCTGGATTGTTTTTTAAAACTGTCACTTGGGTTTAGGGAAGTGGGTGAGCGGGTCAATCGGTGCTTTTGAAAACACTATTGGTTGGGCTTAGGGAAGGAGGAGGGTGGATCAGTCGATTGGTCAGTCAGTCAGTCATTCAGTCAGTCAGTTAACAGCGGCCTTTGGTGGATTCACGTGAGAACAGCAGGCACGAATGGTATGCTCACCCTATGGTCTGTGTGGATCCTAACGCCCCAGTATAGTGAAGGGGACTCTATACCGTCAGTGAGCGTCATCTTTCGGATGAGACGTTAAACGAGGTCCTGACTCTCTGTGGTCGTTAAAAATCCAAGGATGTCCTTCAACAAATAGGCATTCAAATATATATATATATTTTTTTGTAAAACACCATTTTTGAAGAATAAATATGTAGTTTGAAGTCTACCTATGTGTGTTTGAGAAAATATAAGGGGTACTAACTTTTCACATTTACTAAATCATAGGGCACTCACCCTATGGTCTGTGTGGGTCCTAATGCCTCAATATAGTGAAGGGGACACTATACTGTTAGTGAGCGCCGTCTTTCGGATGAGATGTTAAACCGAGGTCCCGACTCTCTGTGGTCATTAAAAAACCCAGGATGTCCTTCAACAAATAGGCAGATATATATATATATATATATATATAGTTTTTTGTAAAACTCCATTTTGGAAGAAAAATTATGTTGTTTAAAGTCTACCTATGTGTGTTTGAGAAAAAATATAAGGGTTTTTTTCCCAAATTTTTTCTGAATTGTATGGTTTTACTTATGTTCTATGGTGTGACATGAAAAATTAAGAACAAAACAACTATTGATAATATACAGATAGCATGAGAGTGATTTATCTTCATTGTTGGAAACTTATCTTGATAGAGTGCTATTTATTTTATATGAAATTATGAATAATATACAATTTTTTCTCCATGAGGACTTGTTGGGCATTTTCAATAAATGGGGGTGTCACACCAAAGGACAACAATATGTAATGATTTTATAGTGGTTCCAAAAAAGTTAAATAAGCGAACATTCCTGAGACAAAAACGTAACCGGTGCACTTCTGAAATTTGAAAAGTGGACTGAATATCAAGGAAGTTCAGACAAAATTCTCTAGTAAATTTCACAACTGCTTTTAAAGAAACAGCAAGCAATGCTGAACCGAGAAAAAGTCTAATTTGTCGTTGTTATGCATTTAATAACAAGATACTTACAATAAATATATTGTATATACTGTCAAGTATATAGAAAAGTATATATGGCTTATACCTTTTGAGATTTTGAGTCTGTGTGTAGCAAACTGTATAAAATAAATATACAAACCAATGTCTAGAAGTATATTTAAAAATGTAAATCTAACGTAAACGAAGTGATCTGAAGGATCAAGAAAAACTATTAACAATTTTTTGTAGTTTACTGAGAGTATACTTTAAAGTGTGCTAAAGAATCAGACATACTATAAGTACTTAACTTGTAAACTTCCAATATACCTTCAAATTCACTTGTATTATTGAATTATTCACTTGTGTATAGTTCACAGTATCTATCAATCTGTCTGTCTGCCTGTCTTCTGTCTATATATAAATGGAACACTTGGAGTTACATTGTGTTGTTTAAGTGTTCTCTTTATTTTTTTGAGCGGTACACAAAGGTTTCTACTTATACTTAAAGTACACTTGAAATGTAAACTTTTAAAGTAAACTAAGAAGAGTAATTTAGTCTAGTTGAATTTGGAGAACACAAGCAAACATACTATCAGAAGAGGTAATATACTGAATTTTTACAATAAATTGCTGCTTTGAATTCATGTATAAACAGATTAGTAAACATATTACAGAGAAATCTGATCTACTTATATTTCATGTGTAAGTCCCAGTGTGTGTGTTACATAATTACTAAATATTATAAGTAAAAATGAGTAACTACAAACACATTTTGAATCTTTGATGTAAGAACTCATTCAACAGATTAAGACAATGATGTTGTAATTTTCCCTAACTCAAAGAGCAACTTTTTTTGTGTTGCAGTAGGCCATTACTCATGGCATGAAATCACTCTTGGCACAATTGGAATCCTTTTTTCTTTCTGGGACAAAGAAGCATACGGCTTCAACTTCAAATATTTTCTCAGACAAAAGACATCAAAGTTATTATTTATGCAGTTCTAGCCTGACATATATGATGTCTTTGTCTTGAATGTGTTTGCACGCTATGAATATGTATGCATAAGTCTTACCCCTGCCCTGTTGATTGTTTGTGTACCTTTTTTAATTAAAAAAAATGTTGACTCAGATTGTCTCCATCTGTTTTGTGAAAAGTAGCGTGACCACAAATAGGCATGACCTTTAAGAAAGTTATTCACTGCTATTAAGGAGCTCGAACTAAATAGCAAATATACTCAAACAAAAGTTTGACATGCAGTTATAAGCAATTGTAATAAACAAGGCTGTTGCTGTTGTGACACGGCATGTAGCATAGAATAATGAATAATGAAAATAAAGTCAATGAATACCTGAATAGAATAATGAAAATTCATTCCTTCATTTTTCTTCGGCTTAGTCCCTTTATTCATCAGAGGTCACCACAGCGGAATGAACCGGCAACTTATCCAGCATATGTTTTACACAGCGGATGCCCTTCCAGCTGCAACCCAGTACTGGGAAACATCCATACACTCTCATTCACACACATACACTACTGCCAATTTAGTTTATTCAATTCACCTATAGCGCATGTCTTTGGACTGTGGGGGAAACTGGAGCACCCGGAGAAAACCCACACGAACACGGGGAGAACATGCAAACTCCACATAGAAATGGCAACTGACTCAGCCGGGACTCGAACCAGTGACCTTCTTGCTGTGAGGCGACAGTGCTAACCACTGAGCCACCGTGTCACCACAATAATGAAAATAAAGTCCAAATAAACTCACAATTTTCTAGAAGGCAAAAAGAAAAATAATGGTCTTAAAATCATCACAGAATAACTTGCCAACTTGTAACTTACAGTATGTTTCAAGTTACGATTTTAACACCCTGCGCAAGTTGATTTTCACACTTACTCTGCATTTCCTTAAACAAGCCACTTGTGTTTGACTTTTCCCTCCAAATGCCCGTTTATCTTTCACCACGCATCACATTCATTCATTCATTCATTCATTCATTCATTCATTTTCCTTCGGCTTAGTCCCTGAACTATCAGGGGTCTCCACAGCGGAATGAACTGCCAACCGCCAAGTTATCCAGCATATGTTTTACGCAGTGGATGCCCTTCCGACCGCAACCCAGTACTGGGAAACATCCATACACTCTCATTCACACACACACATACACACTCAAACACTATGGTGAATTTAGTCCATCCAATTCACCTATAGCTTTAGACTGTGGGGGAAGCCGGAGCACCCGGAAGAAACATTGGGAGAACATGCAAACTCCACACAGAAATGCCAACTGACCCAGCCGGGACTTCAACCAGCGACCTACTTGCTGTGATGCAACAGTGCTAACCACTGAGCCACTGTGCTTGCCAGGCTTCACAAGATTCACATTTCCCTCCACGTGTCCAGGCTGCAAATTAGATTGTTTAAAAGTCATTCTTGCCCACCTTAATTGACATCGTTTCCCTCACATCTTGACCTAACTGCCCATGGCAACGTTCATTACTCCCGTTTCCCCCCGCGTCCCCTCACAGCCCCAGCATTTCACATGCATTCACCTCACATCTCCCGTGAGTAGCGCCCGAGAGACGGAAAAAACCTCTCCATTACTTCTACATCTCATCTCAGACTTAATGGACAGCATTCAGCATTCATTCTTTTTCCATAACATCAACATTTGCTCGCCCGAAATGGATGCTAAAATATAAAAATAAAGAAAACAAAGGCAGATGGTTGGGTTTGCCTGCTGCACTAAGGTGTTAAAGCAATGCCCTTATGTGCTTGGCTCTCAGTACCAAGAGGGAACACGGGTAAAGCCATAAACACATACACAGTTGGCCCTGGTCCGGTGTCACGTGGATAAACATAGCCTGATGAGAGAGATGGATCACTGGGACCAGATAGATTTACCTCAGGCACTGCGGTGGCCTGCTAAACTCAGTTGGGGTCCTGAAAGAGTATGTCCTGTCTTCGTCCAACCTGAGAACAGCGAGGGGCTAAACATGTTCCACCTCACCGGCTCCGGCGTGCTAAGAGATCCATTAGAGTCAAGACACGAGTGTGAGCTAAAGAGAAAAGAGACGAGACCTCGGGCTGGCTGTGGTACAAGCCCAAACTCGCCCAAAGCACCATGAGAGAGAACAAAACGTGGAGACTAAGAGACTTTTGTGGCCTGCTGAAGTTGACCCCACCGCGGGAGACCACATAACAGGGGGGCTGGAAGACCAGTACATGCCATCAAAGAGAATGAGGGGAAAATGAATACCTCAGCCCAAAACATGCTTACACACACAAACACGTGCGCACACACATTTCAGACCTGTTACGTTTTAACACACATGTTGAATGTTTGTCCATGAGTCCATGAGCAATGGCTTCCTCTTCTGTGGGATTCAGCATGGGGCCAAATTCTGTGTCTGTTTGAATGTGAAAGATGGCTCCTCCAAACAGGAAACAGGAAATAAAGCATAGGGCAGACCAATTATACCAAACATAAACAGGGGTCATGATGTGAACCTGATTCACGCAGATTCACGCAGCTTCTCCTACTAGGGCTGCACAATTCTGGCTAAAATGAGAATCACGATTTTTTTTGCTTAAAATCAAGATCACGATTTTCTCATGATTCTGTAGCTGTAAAATAAAAGTTAATAAGAGTAAGTTATTATTATTGTTATTCTCAAACATATGGTAAAACAACAATAATAATATTAGGCCTATGTGTAGGTCTACTGTTGGTTAAAATGCTAATTTTGTATAGAACAGATTTTAAATTTGTCCTGGTCATTAATTCACAGTAAAGTGATGACATCAGAATACAACTATTCATAATTCTAAAACTGAATTATTGTGTTTGACATATATGCTTGCAATCTGTCATTGACAACATTATTGACCATTTTTTACTAGTAAAATCAGACATTTGTCCTTATCAGATTCCCTCTTGCATTATATTCAACGTTATATAGAGTAGTTATACTGACTCAGTAAACATGTTTTTTCTTTCATAGCGAACACAAAGTGTTGTGCATGAAAATAAATATCAAATGCTTGCCGTAATCTTAACTCTAAAATGCGATATGATCATTTAAATGATGCGCACGGTTTTGGTTTCACTTTTCACTCTCATGTCATGGCCGCCATCACTTTAAAGAAAAAAAAAAACATACATGCAAATCATATTTCCCGCGCGACTCTCAAACGATCGCTCTTTATTACCTGTTATTCACAGCCTATGCTGGTTCTGTTCACACATCATTCGCGGACACGTGCGCGTCCTCTCAGTAGTAAACTAACAGTGCGTCAGCTCACGTGTCATTCGCAGCCTCGAATACATCCTTACATTAAGACAGAAATTACATTTTTGTATGAATTGTACCTTATAAATACAGTGTGTGACTCTTTCAACACCATTTGGAGGTGTTCATGTTGCTGAGCAATGTATATAAAACAATGTGAAGACTTGTGCAACTGCCTTTATGCTTCTCCCGAACTTGAAAATATAATTGGCTGAATCGTAGAGATGCTGGATTAAGATCGTGTGGGGGGTCGAATCGAGATCGCGATCTTTTTTTCGATTAATCGTGCAGCTCTATCTCCTACCACAGCAAATTTCATTTTTAATTTTGATATTTGGCACCAGTTAATCAGGAAGTGGCGGCGCAGTGGGTAGCACTGTCGCCTCACAGCAAGAAGGTCGCTGGTTCAAGCCTCGGCTGGGTAAGTTGGCATTTCTGTGTAGAGTTTGCATGTTCTCCCCGCGTTCTCAGGGGTTTCTTCTGGGTGCTCCGGTTTCCCCCACAAGTCCAAAGACATGCTCTGTAGGTGAATTGGGTAAGCTAAATTGTCCGTAGTGTATGTGCGTGAATGGGAGTGTATGGGTGTTTCCCAGTGATGGGAAATAAAGCATAGGGCATGGAAGGGCATTCACTGCGTAAAGCATATGCTGGATAAGTTGGCGGTTTACTCCGCTGTGGTGACCCCAGATTAATAAAGGGACTAAGCCAAAAAGAAAATGAATGAATGAATAATCAGGAAGTGACGATTTTTGGATGGAAACGTTGCTTTATTCACACGTCTTTTATGCGATATTCCAGTTTTGCGCATAAATTTAATTAGCATCTTTGGATGGAAACATAGCTAATGACATGAGGTGGAAACAAATAGTAGAAAACTAGTTCTAGAATCACACACATCAGGCTCACCATCTCGAATGTGGTGCTACAGTGTTGACCTGCCAAGGGTCAGCTTCAAAAACACACATAAAAAAAGTCTTGCGAGCACAAAGCTGTCCCTGATTCGGTGTTGTTGACTTTAACACACAGCGGCCCCTGGCTCCTGAACCCGCTGGCCTTGAGGGAGGAGTCCAGCAATGTTTCTTGAGAGAAGTTCTCTCAGCAGGTGGAACTTCAAACAGGTCTCAGACCAGGGCCACCTCTGGAGGCTGGCCAGGGATCGGATGGCTGCAGTGTGGGTTGTCCTCGGTTTGACCCGCTGGAAAAAAAACACAGGCTTGTTCCACGCAATTTCAGCTCCCCTACGTTAAAACAACATCATAACGTCCGGGAGAGTGCACTCTAAATCGCTGCCCCCCCACACACAAAAGGCCTGCTTCATTGGTTCCTGCCTTTGAAAGAGAAATGCTCGAGCTGCAGCTGAATGTGTTGGAACATATGTAGACCAGGCCAGTGTGTGTGAAAGTGATGTTTGTGACGTCAGTGTGTGAGATAGTAAGAGTGAACCATGTCTTTGATCTTAGAGGTTCGGTTTAGTTAAAATGATTATTGGTGACTTTATTAGTGCTAATAGAACTTATTTAACCCTCCTGTTGACTTACGAGTCAAAAATGACCTGGGCACCATTTTAACAGCAGAAAAAAAACAGTTCTTATCCTGAAGTTTGGTGACTTTTTAAACAAACAAAAAAAAGAATAATTTTCATGAAGGCTGTACACACTTATGTACAACAATTTTGACTAGCCAGATTTAAAACAATTATTTTACACCATAAAAATGACTGGCATAAACATGCACACGCTAACACACACACACCAAACACACACACACAATTAGAATCTGCTGCTTTAACTTTTATGAATACTGTACTATTAGCATTAAAAATATAGTTTTTCTTTCAGTCAAAAACGAGTGTTGCCCTCTAATTAAACATTAGCTATGTTTCCATACAACGATGCAAATTAAATTTATGCGCAAAACTGGAATATCGCATGGCACTGGTGCCAAATATCAACAGTAAAAACGGAATTTGCTGCGGTAGGAGAAGCTGTGTGAATATTTTCCTTATTTAATAAATGATTTGCGTCTCAGAAGACAATGCCAACACGCAATGAACGCGTGGTGGCGTTTGAAGGCGTGAGAAGCAGAGCGCAGACGATCTTGACAGTTCTGGAGGTCATTAATAATATAATAACACTAATACTGAAACGGTTCTTAGAATGACCAAAACAACATTTCAGATGTTTTACAATGTGGCCAGCCTGCTGGTTTGTCTATTCACACACATTTTTATCATCATATGATCTCTTATAACAAAGACATCACATTTTGAAAATGACCATCTTAAAAGAGGCCATCTGCTTTTTTTGGATCTCTGATTGGCGACCCAAACTTGACCTTTCGTCTCTGACAGAGTCATCAGTTTGAAAACATCCTGCAGCAGGGATGGCTGTTCAGTGCCTGAAACATGCTCAGGAACAAGCCTTTCCATCTCATTGGCTCAATTTCAAAAGGCCCAGCGGAATGCAAAACATGTCTCAAATGTGCTGAGCAGACCAGACCAGACAGAACAGCCTTGAATACTCACTAACCCATCACTGGATCTGCTGGATCTTCTGATGAGTGTCTAAAAGGATGAATACGTGGCTGAGGGGAAAATGTTAGCTGAAATGAAGCGATACATTTAAGAATTGATGATTTTGGTTTAAAAATGGAAATTCTGTCATTTACGCACAACAAGACATTTTGAGGAATGTTGGCTGCCTAAATAAGTTTCAAAATTTAATAATAATAATAAGAAAAAGGACGGCACAGTGGCTCAGTGGTTAGCACTGACGCCTCACAGCAAGAAGGTCGCTGGTTCAAGTCCCGGCTGGGCCAGTTGGCATTTCTGTGTGGAGTGTGCATGTTCTTCCCGTGTTGGCGTGGGTTTCCTCCGGGTGCTCCGGTTTCCCCCACAGTGCAAAGAGATGCACTATAGGTGAATTGGAGAAACTAAATTGGCAGTAGTGTGTGAATGTGAGTGTATGGGTGTTTCCCAGTGCTGGGTTGCGT
This sequence comes from Danio jaintianensis, assembly GCA_903798115.1. NCBI lineage: Eukaryota > Metazoa > Chordata > Actinopteri > Cypriniformes > Danionidae > Danio > Danio jaintianensis. The sequence continues at coordinate 2,513,055 of CAIGQV010016192.1, forward strand.
CTGGAAGGGCATCTGCTGCGTAAAACATATGCTGGAATAGTTGGTAAAATCCCTGATAAATAAAGGACTAAGCGATTCATTTAAGAATGGATGATTTGGTTTAAAAATGGAAATTCTGTCATTTGCGCACTTCCTTACTCTAAGGAACACAAAACTGGATATACTGAGGAATGTTGGCTGCCTAAACATTTTTCTAAATTTAATAATAAGAATAAAGGAAAATAAATAGAATTAGAACAATTTTATGACAATTGGCTTCCAACCAAAAATGTCCCATGGAAAAAGTAAATCATATAGTTTTGGTACAACATGACAATGAATCACGTTGACAAAAATATAATGTTGAATGAATTGCTATATGCCTTGAGTTGACCCCTTTTTCTATTTGGTGTTTTTATAAGTACACTGTAAAAACTTTTAGAGCAAAATTTACAAACACACTGTAAATTAATAATTACAGTTGTGCTGTAAAAATACAAGTGCACTTGTAAATTTTAAAGTATTACTGGCAATTTTGGTTATACTGTAAATTTTACAGCAATTTTTTACAGTGTACCATAGGGCTGTCGCGGTGAGGAAATTACTCCAGGGGTTAAATCTGGATGCTTATTAGCGCGATAAGCAGTATTACCGCCAGACACCCCCGTAAAAAATGTATGCATGCACCAGTGATGTGTGGTGAGGTTTGTCGCTGGTGAGTCTTTCAGGGTCAGATTTACAACTATATGCACCCGATATATTTTCCAACTAAATTGTGTTTCATATATTATATCAGCATTCTTTATATACACATAGCAGGTACATATTTGGCCATGGAAGAATGTAAAATCTATAGCGATTCAATATGCCTCCCAAAAAACACCAAGGTGGATGCTACAGACAGCCTATAACAAGCGACACAGCACCATGGCGGATGCGGACGGGCGCGCTTGCTCTCTCTCTCTTACTCACACACACAGGATTTGTACACGTGTCTTACTTGTAAAGTCTTGAAATGACTTGAATTACTTTGAAATGATCGAGTTATCTTCTGTCCCGTCCTTTGAAGCAAACCCTTTAGCTCCTACATTGGTCGTCCATTATTTATTCACGTTTTGATTGAAAGTCCAATTCTGAAAACAATTTTTCAAAATTTCCAAAACATAAAGTAATTCTATTGAACTTTACTACATAGAAGAAGAGCAACCACCGAAAAGAATAAATGTGGCGTGAGTTCACGCGTGCCCCCTTCATTGCGGCAGAGCTACTGCCTGCCTCACCTCATGTGTTTTCAGTGTGGCTGTATGTCAGATCCTAACACTAAATAAGTGATAGACATTCGGGAAATACATTACTTATTATATGCGAAGTGAGGACATATAATAAAAATGTCTACAATGTATAAAAACATTTTAATAAAGCATTACATTGATAGCATATACTGAGTAAGCAAAAGGCACGCGCTCAAGCCAGTTTGCAAGGGATTGCGCAATCTGAGGCGAGGCGCAGCACGGGAATGAACAGGAAATACGCAAAATACAGCGATTTTGATCATTAAAATGATTTAAATTATTTGAATCATACAGAAATTGCATTTATAGCACAGATCAGTGGACAAATATTTATTTTATCAGTATACATGATGGCAGGTGAGGATGATGATGCCGTTTTTGCGGTTACTCTCTTTTCTTGCGGTTGGCTTGACAATAGCGCTGTATTGCAATATTGCGGTTATCGCGACAGCCCTATAGTGTACCGTATATATACAGTTTTAGATTAAATGTACTTATTGCGTATATGTTGTATAACACTTGTTGGTGCTGTTGAGGTGAGATAAAGGTAAAGTTAGAGACAAGCTAGGTGAGTAATAGACATATGCACTATGACTAATCTGAATTCATTCATTCATTCATTTTCTTTTCGGCTTAGTCCCTTTATTAATCTGGGGTCGCCACAGCGGAATGAACCGCCAATTTATCCAGCATATGTTTTACACAGTGGATGCCCTTCCAGCTGCAACCCATCACTGGGAAACATCCATACACACTCATCCACACACATACACTACGGCCCATAACTCTCAATTCATCTGAACAAAAAGGAAGGAACATACAGTAGGAATATGAAGTCTATATGAAGTCTAAGTCTAGACTTAGACTATGAATATGAAGTCTAGTCGACTGACTAGACTTCATATTGTGTGCTGTTGGGGATGTTTTCATCCACTCTGGGGTGATTTTGAGTCTTAATTTGGCCACAACCTTCTCTGTGTTTCAGTAAATTGAATGATTTTTGGTGATAAAACTTATTTTGACACATATTTTGGGAAAATGCTTTGAAAAATTTCACAAATTCAACAAAACGCTCTGGGCAAATTTACTACGCTTTCGTTATGTTGGTGGCTGTTTTTGCCCCATTGACTTCCATTGTAATGACATTTTCTGATTGCAAAGCCATGACAAAATATAATCATGCATTCTTGATGGTGCTGGTTTTCCCAGTTGGGAAGAGGTAAAATATTAAATTTTTACTGTTGATCATCAGTTGCAGTGCAAAAAAGCTTCTGGTTTAAAAAGATATGGTTTTATGGAGTATTAAAATAATAATAAATAATATTAAAATAAGCCCCTCAGCTCTCAGAACACAGTAAACATAGTAAGTGTATTCATGCACGCACACTATAATTAGTTGTTTTACTCCATAGAACTCCATATAAATGTTTGAAACAGGCCTATCTAAAGGGTTAATTGTACCAACTGATGATCAACAGTAAAAATTGTAAGTTTCCAACAGGAAAAAAACACCAACAATCAAGAATGCATGATTAATATGGTGTCAATATATTAATGTTAATCAGTGGTGTAAAGTAACTAATTACAAATACTCAAATTACTGTAATCGAGTAGTTTTTCTCAGGAATTGTAATTTACTAAGTAGTTTTAAAAATGTGTATTAAACACCCAGCAGGCACAAGACATCAACATGACATCAGATTGATGTTGTACCCTAACGTCATGAAGATGCTGCATTTTGTTTGGAAATAAAAATCAGGTTGACGTCAGAACTCAACGTCAGGCCAACGTCAATGTCCAACCTAAAACCAACCAAATATCAACGTCTAATGATGTTACAGCTTGGCGTTGTGTGGATGTTACCACTATGACATCTTTCAGACATTGGATTTTGGTTGCCATACCTGACGAATAAATGTCAGTATTTGATGTTAATATGGCGTTGGTTTAAGATGTTGACTCGACGTTGGATTTTGGTCACTTTCCAACACAACCTAAAATCGACCAAATATCAACATCATTTGACGTCATTATTGGACATCAAAACAAGATTGTCCTTAGACGCTGGCTAGACATTGAATTTTGGTCACCTGACATCACAACCTAAATCTAACCTAATATTAATGTCTTATGATGATGTGTGCCTGCTGGGCATTAACTAGATGCACTACAGAATGTTACGTTTACACACACATGCACAAATTACATGTAAACGCATCAGCTTTTTACAGCGTGATACTCACTACTCTTGAGTACTTTTGAAAGGTCTACTTTTTACTCATACTTTGAGTAATATTTACAACAGATACTTTTACTCTACTTGCACTACATTTGAGTAATATTTACAACAGATACTTTTACTCTACTTGCACTACATTTTTAGGCAAGTAATGGTACTTTTACTTGGATATGATTTTTCAGTACTCTCTCCACCACTGATGTTAATATCAGCCATATTTTTCAAGACAAGTAAAAGCTTAATAAAATAAAAGCCTTTGAAAGTATACAGTATGTCAAAGTACTCACTCTATTACAGCTTTGTTTTCATTTGCTTCAAAGGGTCCAATGGTTGGTTGTTTGAAGCGCAGATTTGAAACTTGCATTCAACAATATGGGACATGTTTATAATAATCACTGCATACTGCGCATTTTCAGTGTACAGATGTGTCAAAACTATCACAGCTGTTTGGTGCGCTGCTATTGTGAAGCGAATTCCATTGAACACAACATGTCTAATTCCTAATTCAGACAGATTGTGTGCATATTTTAGGGGGACACAAAATCCATTTAAAAGTGCGCTGATATCAAAGGCCTTGTACAAATGTTCTCATCAAAGCAGCCAGACAAAGAGAAAAAAGACTTAGGCGTCCTGACTGTGATAGTGCGTTTCATCAATACAGCCAAAGAGGGAAAGAGGACGCGCACACTCATACATGCATGTTCTTTATGTTAGCAAATTGCATATTTTCTTGGCAAAAGGAATATGAAGAGAGATAATGACTGTGAAGAATAAAGACACAATAAAAGGCCATTTCATTGTGATCGACAAGGAACCCATTTGAGATGATGCAGTGAGGAAACGAGGAAAGCCAGTGAATGCTATTTGATCTGATGCTGATTATCCAGCTATTTGAATTGGTGATATGAACTCGAGATAATCTTCGGGGGGGCTATTTGAAACTGGGGAGAGGGGGCGTAGTACCCGATGAAAAATGTCTGGGTTTCAAAAAAAACACAGCAGGTACGTAGGTCACCCTGACTACCATCTCCGGTCCTGAAAGGCCTCGGCATTGTGAAGGACACCGGTTAGCGAGCAAAGCACTGGTCATTAGTGCCGGCCTTTCTAATCCAATCCTGGAAAACTCGCCAGGCCTGCTCAGGGTCTAGGTTGTCATTTGAAGTCCCGTTCTTGCGCGCCAGAGGAGTTCCGAAGGGCTCAATTGGCCAAAATTGCTCCTCTGAAGGCTTCTGACTTCTGATTTTGACTTCTTTTAGAGTTCCAAGGTCATTTAGCTGCAATGGTGACTGCTTTCTGGAAAACTGTAATGCAGTCTTGGCTAAAAAAAAAAAAAGATATAAATAAAAAAACTGGTGTCCACGCGAACACCATTATTTTAAAAAGTTTGGCCGTTCTTCCACATGCAAATGCAATATTGGGAACCAAAACTTTTGAAGATTTTCAAAAAAAAATGAAAAAATTTTGTGGTCTGTGTAGCTGGCGAAACCAGAGTTTAAGTCTTGTCTGTGCTTTATGTGACGACAGATTGTGTATCGCAGCGATCTTCGTTGTTTTCAAGACACACGTCTGTAATGGCCGACGTAACCAAATACTTCGGCTAATAACTCAAGCAGTTTGTAACATGTACAGTATACTGATATGGACAATTATCCCACTTCATTTTGGAACAGAGGCATCAGAATGCAACCAACCGGAACCGATAATAACACTTTTTTAAGGATCCTGATTGACCAACTTGCCTTTATGTTTAGGAGTATATTGCCACCTGTTGCTCTTGACAATGCTTCATAGAGCGTTTTTTCATGTGGATGAAGGGTTTTTTTTTTAAACCATGAATGTGTGGATGCAATTTGTTTTTTTAAGAAGGATGATAAACTATGTTTACAAATATACCCATAATACATAGCAAAATTTCTCTGGCCCAACTCTGGCCCACACAACCAACTTTTGCTTGGCCCACATGCCGCAGTGAATTACGGTACATGACTGGACAAGGACCAAAAATGGACCATATCTGGGCCAAGTCTCAGTCAAATTAATAACCCATAACTGGGCCTGAACTGGGCCAGATATGTTGGTGTATCACGACTGCAATGAAATTGATAAACCTGTGAAGCATTGCACTTTAGGTGCACTATGGGTGTTTTTTCTCGAAGTGTCCCGATTGGTAGAATTTTTTTATTTACTCAAAAATAATTTAAATATATTTTAAATGTGGGTCAAGGAAGGCCAAACTTCCATGGCCCACATATACATTTTTAACATCTGGACCAAATACTACATTTGACATCTGTCCTAAGTCTTGTGTGCCGCCTTAAAGACGCTGCCACCTCTGCCAAACCCGGACCATGTTTGGCCCACATGCTCTATGTCAGTGCCGGATGAATGCCTGCTGCTTATGCCAAATCTGGGCCAGAATGCTTTGCTACGTGTGGATATTGTCTAAAACTGGCATGTTGGTTTCATTTTTGACTGGTATGGGCTTTATTGGTTTGTTGGTGGTCCACTGTAGACTTGCTGTCTGCCAGCATGGCTTCTCTGGTTGACCAAGCAAGGCTTGGACATCCTAGGATGTTTAGCCATATTGGTAGCTTCATACTGAATGTGAAGATGCCATGAAACCAGGCAAGAAAGAAGAGTAACCTCAGGTGGTCAGAATGTACTTTTGTCTTTCCACAAATATAATGGCTGGTGGTATCATGCAAATATGGCCCCGCTTTACTTGGGTTTCGCCACCCTGGTGAGTGTTTATGACTTTGTGGCTTTTGTGGCACTAGTTAGCTATAGCAAGCTTCATCTGTATCCTCAAGTCAAGAGCTGACGATGGTTGTCAAGGCATCGGTCTGATTATTTTTGCAAAGTAGATGGTGTTGGAGCCAATCAAATGTGTCAGACAAAGACAGTGCTACATCCTCACCTTCCCATCTTGTCACCAGTACAAAGAGCATGCAAGATTTATTCCTTCCAGCGCTCTTTTAACCAATAGGAAAAATTGGCGAAGCCCGTTTTTTTTCCCCTGTTGGTGGATTTTGGCTGAATTAAAGCAAAAGCAGCTGTCAGACTTACGTTACTTCACCCATCCATAAATTCAGGAGGCGAATTATCACTTGATAGCGAGCATGAGGGACAGTGCTCTTTTTAATCGCCCGGCAGAACAAGCAGTCCATAAAGATGTCAAGACATTGTTAAATATTCATGGAGACAAATGAAGTAATGAATTAATGGACACATGAGTAATGGCCGGCTAATGTGATTAGAACAGACTAGTAATGCCCTTTGCCAGATCAATCTAACTCCGAGCATTAACCTGCAATACATCTTCCTCTCCCACATCACAGTGACTTACAATGGGATAGTGCGCTGACATGCTGAAAACCATTCAGATTTTATGCAATAGCACGCTATTACTTTGTTTTGTCTAGTAGGGCTGCACAATATATCATTTCAGCATCGATATCGCAATGTGATCATTCACAATAGTCACATTGTAGGATATGCAATGTTGAGTTTGTATCACAATTTATCATTTGCACGTGTTTTTGATGCCTGAGATTCAGTTATTGTACTTGAATACTGTTAGACTCTGGAAACAATAAAATGCTTTCTTGATTGTATTTATAGATTGTTATGCATGAAAATACTCACAACACATGCAAATACAGAAATGCACTGCAAATAGCACAGACCACAACGAAAACGTGTCAGGGGACCCCAAAAAGTTTATAGATTGTTTATTAGATTTAATGGAGATGCAAATAGTAAACATTAATTCATCAATCTCTGACTAAACAAGTGCATGGAAAATCTCACAACACATGCAAATACAGAAATGCACTGCAAATAGCACAGACCACAACAAAAATGTGTCAGGGGACCCCAAAAAGTTTATAGATTATTTATTAGATTTTATGGAGATGTACTCCCACTGCAGAATCAACGAAATCAATTTAACATTATAAATTCTTTCCAAATAGAAATATTAAGTCATCTGGTGAATTGTATTCATATCACAATATATATATATATATATACTGCAAAATAAAAAAATATCGCAATGTTAGATTTTTCCAATATCGTACAGCCCTGTTGTCTACCTTGTTAAAATATAGTATTGAATATTAATTACATTGGTTGTACAGCTGTATTGAGAAGAAGTTCTTTTGGTTTGACTTTTTAGTTATTGTTTTAAAAATTCCCAATCAGGTTGTTATAAATAGCTAACTTCATTAGTTAAAGGGATAGTTCACACAAAAATGTAAATTACCTCACCATTTACTCACCCTCAGATGGTTTTATCCGTGGATTTCATTCTTCTGTTGAACACAAAGGAACATATTTTGAAGAAGGCTGAAAAATGTAACCATTGAGCTCCGTAGTAGGAAACAAAAATACTTTGGAAGTCAATGGTTCGGGATTTAAAGCTTTTTTCAATATATCTTCTTTTGTTTTCAACATAAGAAGTCAAACAAGTTTGGAACAAGTAAAAGTAAGTAAATGATGACGGATGTCAGTTTTGGGTTATCCTTTTCACTCAAAAAACAATTATTTATTCACCCATACTTGTTCCAACCTTGTTTGTGTTTCTTTATTATTTTGACCAATGTTGAAAACTAGTAGCCATTGACTTCCATAGTATTTTTTTCTTCTATAGAGGTCAGGGTGACCATTTGACAACATACTTCAAAATATCTTATTTTGTCTTCAACAGATAAAAGAAACTCATATATGTTTGGAAAAATTGGAGGGAGAGTAAATGGATTGTTCAACCAAAAATCTAAATTGCTAGGCAAGGCATGATGAACAATGTATAACACTTTACCATCAGGTTTCATTTGTTAACAATAGACGCTGCATCAACTATCATGCATTGATGAGCAATATATATTTGACATCATTTATCTTTGTTAACATTATAGAAAAAAGTTAGTGTTTATTCACAGTGCAATAATATTAATAAATCCAATTTTCTGTATTAGTAAATTGAAACTAACTAAAATGTATTTATTCTGTAGACGTATCATTGTTAGTCCATGATAACTAATATTGATAGATTATAACGTTAACAACTGAAACCTTATTAAGAGGTGCTACTTTAGAAGCATTTGTTAATCATATTTCATTTCAATTTCAATTTACAGTATTACTAAAATAAAGATGGGATATTTTAATATTATTTGATGAACTTTAACTAACAAGGACCATAAACTAACACTGGAATTCATGTTTAATCCCTATAACCTTATAAAAAAAATGAATGTAACAAATATATCCAATTACATTGGCTCTCATGAAATTAATCAGTGTTTATTAATGTATTGTTACTAACAGGGTTCATACCTTGAAAAGTCATGGAATTTTGACATGGCATTTTCCAGGCCTGGAAAAGTTTTGGAAAAACAGAAAAGCCCACAAAGTTTTGGAAAAGTCACGGAAAACAGATATCTGTATTCTTTAATATAGGTTAGTTGTTATTTTTTCATTTCTGTGCTTGGCCAATCACATACTCTCACATTATTAGTGCGGTGTAAGCATTATCTAAATCAATTTTACATAGATATAAATATAAGCTGAAACTAAATAGATTGTTGCGTGTTTTACGATATGCTGTAATAAATTTGTACATGTATTGTTTTTGACCACGCATATGTAGACATTGCATGAAACATTAGGTCATGAAAATTTACTTGAAAGTCTTGGAAAAATCATGGAAAAGTCATGGAATTTTAGTAGTAAAAATGTGTATGAACCCTGTATTGAAATATTGTATTTGATTCAGTAATGTTTTAATGAAAAGAATTATATGAATGGATGAAAGGAAGTATATTAGCAAATAAAAAAATGTAATAAAAAAATAATATAAACATAAATGTATAATATAATATAGTATAATAATATGGAGGGCTACGCGGTGGAGCAGTGGGTAGCGCATGAGTGTGTATGGATGTTTCCCAGTGATGGGTTGCAGCTGGAAGGGCATCCGCTGCGTAAAACATATGCTGGATAAGTTGGCGGTTCATTCCGCTGTGGCGACCCCAGATTAATAAAGGGACTAAGCAGACTATAAATAAATAAAATGAATGAATGAATAATATAATATAATATAATATTCATCTTCATAATAAAATATGCAACAAAAGTATATTTTTCCTCTCCACATGGGAACATGTGCCAAGACCTTTTGATGCTCTTTAGACAATATGCTGCTCTCAAGCGCACTCTAGAGATCAACACTGGTATTACTTTTTTCCCTTTTCTTCAAACGCTATCCCATAACCCCACAAAGGGGTTGGACCTGCACGGTACCCCGGAGATACTTGTGTTTATGAGTTTGTGGTGCGCTCGGGGGGCTAAAGTAAGGTGAAAGTGATGTGATACATGATGAGTGTTAGAATTACACGGAGGCTGCGGTGAACAAGATAAATACGAGCAGGACGGGCAACATTGCGTTTTATTAGCAAGTGTCTATGGCTTTGATATAGTGTGTCTGCGGTTGTCTTTCGGTTTGGTTTAAAACCCCCCGTTCCCCTGTAGCTTTATTAAGCTGGGCAGCTGAGCGCTGTCTGTTCCTCAAACAGACCTCTACACCCCCACCTCACTCACACACACACACACACACACACACACTGAGCAGCTGCACACACTATCTCAGTTTTGCCCCTCGCTTTGAAGTTCACTTTGTGTCCCACACTGATCAGGGCCACAGGCAAAATATCAACTCCAGTAATGACACAAGCAAACACCGAGAGTTTATTTACATGGGTAAGGAAAAGACACTTGTTTGAAGGCTTCAGAGAAAACAACATCCCCGCATTTGGGCACAGCGGGGTCTCCGTCTGATTGACTGAGTGGACAAAGTTCTCCTACTCTTTTTGTTTGACGCCTTTTGAAATTCTCCCAGTCTGGGAATGAAGCGCCTGTGGCAGAGGATGATAAATTAGAGGTACATACATTTCCCCCCTCAAAAAAAATCGGCTCTGTATGACAACATTTTCGAAGATGCTATGAAGACGGACGCCTCAGATTCATTTCAACCCCCCCAAAAATGAAAGGACAAAGAAAATGTCACGCTCCTGAATCATATATTCATAGGCAAAACTGCATGCTGTTGATATGCTTCATCATGTCTCCGTCTGAAATATAATATATAGCTTTATTTCAGTCTCATCAGTGAGCTAATTCACGGGGAAATAACTTTTTTTTTGAGTGTCGTAAACAATTCAGAATGCTAGCCTATAATGTGTTATGCTACTGTTCCTCTTATTGAAAAAGCAATCATAGTGCGTTCGTTTTGATCATATCAGCCTGATGATGGAGGTAAATCTAAACTAAATGCGACGCTTCTGCACGAAATGTAAATGAAAATATAACATTATTCAAATGAAGGCACTTTAATGTGCTTAAATCTAAATTACCAGGTTCCTCACTTTTCTGAGACGCCGCCATCGCTATGTAAATGCTCGTGAAAATCAAAACATACCTCTCTGGGGTTATCATCGTGTATTTACCTCGTCTTATTTTCCTAAATGAAACGGTAAATGAAAACAGAATTAGCATGTACTGATGTGTAAATTGTAAA
>CAIGQV010016192.1:2561544-2575250 GCA_903798115.1 Danio jaintianensis
ATTTATTTATTTATTTATTTATTTATTTATTTATTTATTTATTTATTTATGTTTTTATTTATGTTGATTTATGTTTTTATTTATTTATTTATTTATTTATTTATGTTTTTATTTATTTATTTATTTATTTATTTATGTATTTGTTTTTATTTATTTATTTATGTTTTTATTCATTTGTTTTTTTATGTTTTTATTCATTTATTCTATGTTTTTTATTTGTTTATTTATTCATGTCTTTATTTATTTATTTATTGATTTATGTTTTTATTTATTTATTCATGATTTTTAATTATTTATGTTTAGTTTTTTTATATTTATGTTTTTATTTATTTACTTATGTATTTATTTATTTATGTTTTTATTTATTTTTTTATTTTTTTATTTATTCATTCATTTATTTATTTATGTTTTTTCAAATATTTCCCATGTGATGTTTAACTTATCTTTTATTCGGCTTAAATAAAATAGAAATAAAGTAAAAAAGCAGTAAAATATAATAAATTTTATATTTACTATATTTTTTATATAGTTTTTAATCTCATATTAAATACATTTTATTAAACAGGTAAAATAAATAATAAAAAAATAAATAAAATAAAAAAGCCTAAAGCTAAAGCTAAATTAAACATCACATGCTATGGGAAATATTTGGAAAATGTATATATAATATATAAATATATAGTCAAGCCCAAAATTATGCATACTCCTGGGGTATATGGTATGTCTGATAACCTTTAAGCTATATTTATTAGCTATAATTGTATGTTATGGTCATATATCTGATTTCTGTATGTGTACTAAGCTGTTTGGAGGCTAAGCAAATACAAATTTGGCTGCTTAAGCAACTTGATATTTTAAATTGCTAATGAATTATGCTGAACTGGAAACAAACAAGCAAAAAAAAATAATAATAAAAAAAATAATAATAATAATATTCTAGTTCCCTAATTGCTGCTAAACATGATGCGTCAGCAATGCGAGAGAATCTTCCTTTCGCAATTAACAAAAAAATGCAATCAACCCAAAGCGTCTGTTGTACCCTTAACTCAGCTCGTCCTCTTAAAAGAGCGAGAGAGACAGCGAGAGAAAGAGAGAGAGACAGGGAGGTCTATTCTCCGGGGACACATTCAGGGTCATTTGAGTTTGTGTCACAGTTACACAGGGTGTCACTCCACACCAAAGTGAATTGTCAGTTTGTTTATACAAGCTGTGGGGTTGCGTAAGATGTTTGCTCCCCCTGAACGCTCCCCAGAGGTCAATTAGGACAGATGAGCTTTTCTCCACACAAAGGAAAGCGGTGGCCTTACAGCAGTTAGGGGAGGCACGTAATTAACAGTTATAAAGTACTTTGGTTTGTTAATTGAATTAGTTAATCCTTTTTTCAGCCATCTTCGGCTGAAGGGGGGCATTATGGGAGCTCTCTTGTACTGTCACACACGTGGCGGGCTCGTCTTCAGCTCTCCAGTGAAAACACACACGGTTTCCAGAACGCCATTCAGAGGGAAAGAAAGAAACAAACGGAGGAGAAAGGAGATGATAGCGCAATTCTCAGGCGACCTTAGATAATTACCAAGAAAGTGCTATTGTGCGAAGGTTGCTCTTTTAGTAGACTTAGGGGCATTTACATGACACCATTATCGTCTAAAAGCTGAAAACACTTTTATGTGGGCAATTTTTATGTGGGCAATTTTTGGGGGCCTGTGAACACAAACTTTTTAACGCACTTCAAAATGCAAGTTTTTAAAAACAATACAGTTGTCTCTATGTAAACTACAACCACAACTTTGCAATCATGGACATACATGTATATGCATGTATGCAGTGCTCAGTCAGTCAGTCTTTATTCATTTCCCGAAGGCAACTGGTTGCAGCATACAAGCATATCACACATAATGCACAAAAACACATTGTACAATACAAATCTACCCTAAATTTAAAAACTTTACAGCTGAGGGGATGAATGAAAGTTTAAACCGATTTGTTTTACTAATAGGAGTTCTGTATCGAATACCAGAAGGGAGAAGATAAAACTCGTGGTGCATAGGATGGGAATCATCTGACAGAATACTCTGAGCTTTACTCAAAACTTGTCTATGGTATAACTGAGCCATAGTCATCTGTTTTCTCCCTGTTATTTTACCTCCTAGGTTCACAATTTTCTCCAAACAACTCTTATTTTTCACACTTAGAAAATTGAACCAACAAAGCAAAGAAAAAGATAACAGTGACTGAATGTATGAACTGTAAAACATGCACATGAGTGATTTATCTATATTAAAAGATCTTAATTTCTGTAAGCAGTACAATCTTTGCTGCCCCTTCTTCATAAGATATTAGTATTAACAGAAAAGGACAATTTATTATCTAAAACAGTTCCCAAATACTTGTACTGATCAACACTCTCAACACCAACTCCATTAATACTTGTTTGCTCATCCTTAATCAGTCTTCTATTAAAATTAAAATCAATAGTCAAATAGATCAATAAAATCAATAGATAACCGTTTTCAAGGTATACTGTGGTTTTGAAAAGGTCAAGGTTTTAAAACTGCCAAAATTTTCTGTTATACCGTTCCTATATGGTGTTTGTTTTAAGTTTTTTAGGACAACAGTATCTCCAGCAGAAAAGATCTCTAAAGATGCCATTTTAAATAGTAAAGGAATCTGTGTTTTTGAAACAAATGAAGACAGCAGAAGTCAATGATTCATTTGAATTATTCAGCCTGACATGTTTACTGCTCCAAAATATTTGAAATGTTACTGACATTTAGATATAAGTACAGATTTAGTAATGATGTCACTAAAACAACATTACAGAAAAACCATGTCTTTTGACAAATATCTGGTTTTTTACAGTTCTACGTAGATTGCTAGCCGATCTTCAACCGTTTTCTCAGAGGATGACAAGCTGACAAAACATTGCTGTAACTGATACAAGTTTTATTTATGGAGAAAATTAAAAAGATAATTAGTCTACCGAAATGTGGATATTCCATACAAAGTATGAAGTTGCTCGGTCAGTTCTTATCACATGACCCGTGCCTCCATTGGAAATAACGAACTTGCGCATGGAAAAGACACGATATGCGAACGGCCCCTAGAGCCACCATCATTTGCGATCTCCAGCAGTTGATCTTCTTCTTGCACAGACATGCTGGATTCACCTGATTTGTTGACAAATGGGTTGCGGATCCATTCCTTGGCAGTTCGTGGGTCCTTCACTGGGCCTTTTCCCCTTCGCAAAGAAACTTTCCAAAGACGTCTGTTTTTGCAACTTGTGAATTAAATTTGGGCGCTCAAGTGACCGAGATATAACCGAGAGAATACGGTTATTTTTCAAAATAAAAGATCGTTCAGACTCTGATAATAGATAAAACGGAAATAATTAATGATTTCTTGTGTGGCCCGGTACCAATTGATCCACGGCCCGGGGCTGCTGTACACAATACTGACATTTAGATATATGTAAAGATGTGCTGTTCTCTTTCCTCTCAGTGCTACTGTTATAGTCGTGCTGTGGATTCCTACAGAAATAACTAGATTACATCTTCTAAAAACAATAGTAAACGTAAACACACCTTAAGAGTGTAAACAAGGTCGAATTTGATTTTGTCCACTTGAAAATAGCCATTTGCTCTTCATTTCATCTTCTTGCTGTCTTAGCTTCCTAGTCGTTTCTCCTATCCAGTCAGTTTGCATATTGTTTTATGCTAGGTTTAGCAATCAGATCATTTTAAACTCTTCTATCCAGTTACCCTTTATGTGTTAGCATCGATTATGTATGTCTTGCATGCAAATAAAATACTTGTATTAAAGCATAAAATCTAGACACTGTACAAACCACCCCCCCTAAAAAATCTGATTCTTCCTCTGGTATCGCAAAAGGAACTTTGAAGCTGTCGGGCCCTCGTGTGATGCTATGTCCTCTTGTCGACCCCCCTCGGCCCCTGTCTAGTGCACACTATCCCATCACCTTGCCTTCAAAAGCATATCTCTGCCATCCCTTGACAAATTATTCAAATGTGCCCGGCTAGCAGCACACTTATTTCACAGCTCCACTTGAAGCGCAGGTTCGAACGAGTGCATGAAATCCTGTGTAATTTGGACGGTGGCCTGCTGGCCCCCTTTTCACCGCCGTACACCTTCTGAACCTCAAACGCGCGCAGTTGTAATCAACGTGCCACACACTCTTACCTGGATCCCATTACATGAGCCCGTCGTCCATTGAGACTTCGTTTTCCGTCTGTCTGTCAGGTGATTTCATGGATGCCTATAGGGAGGTGAGGTGTGATCTCTGGAAAAAAATAAAAATAAATCAAATAAATCAAAATATGCATAGCAGGACACCCTTGGCCATTTTGCTTGGCTGAAATTTACAGGGGGCTTCAAAGCAAACATCAACACCATTAGGGATGTCTTGCGCTGCCTTTATGCGCATGTAAATATTTGCTCGTGGTATTCTTAGCACCTTTATATTAGTTTTTCAGCACATTAAGCGCGCATCACGAGCCCAATTCACCGTGTCTGACAATTGAGTGGCAGGGGAATTTGACGTCTTCACACTTCCTGTGCTGCTACACCTCTGACAATGGCTATGATTATGAAGTGTAATTTCAGGTTTGTTCCTATCGGTGCGTGCGCTGATGCTGTTAGCGGTGTTATTTACTTTTCTGTGCATCATGACATGCATTAGGCTTGTTGAGTCACTTGGAAAGGTGTTACATGATTAGGATACAAACAAAAGCTGACTGTATTAACTGTTAATCGCGAAGACAATTTTACTCAGACATTTATGGTACATTTCACAGATAATTACAAAGAAGTGGAAGGCAAATCAATGAATGAACTAAACGTGTAATTATAAGTAGAACAAAGTTGACTCGTAAGTTCTTGCAAAACATATTTGATTAATTACCAATAATGATTGTTATTTAATTTCCAGTATATGTGTTAAAATGAAACTTCCCATTTTTAATGTTTAGCACCTTTATATTAGTTTTTCAGCACATTAAGCACGCATCATGAGCCTGATTCAACATGTCTGACATTTGAGTGGCAGGGGAATCTGATGCTGTTAGCGGTGTTATTTACTTTTCTGTGCACCATGAGATGCATTAGGCTTGTTGAGTCACTTGAAATGTACATGGATATCTGTCTAAATGTTAGCATTGTGCGGTATTGTAGCTAGATGCTATAGTGTTGCTAGCTGACTGTGCTAGTATTGCCAGAATCATTAGCATGTTAACAGCATATTTTGAAGACAATTTTACTCATACGTTTATGGTCAATTTCACTCAGTGAATGAACTAAACGTGTAATCATAAGTAGAACAAACTTGACTAGTAAGTTCCTGTAAAACATATTTGAATAATTACTAGTAACGATTATGTTATTTAATTTCCAGTACATGTGCTAGCTAAAATGAGACTTCCCAATTTTAATGTTTAGCAAAGAAACTTATTCACAAACTAGCCACATTTTAAAACATCCTATGTGAATTACAATATACACATATACATTCATTTTATGTCTTATTGAAATGTACATGGACATATGAAATGTTAGCGTTTTGCTATGGTATTGTAGCTAGATGCTGTAGTATTGCTAGCTGAGTGTGCTAGTATTGCTAGAATCGCTAGCTTGTTCACAGCATATTTTGAAGACAATTTCACTCATACTCAAACCTATTTGATTACTAATGATGATTATGTTAATTAATTTCCAGTAGACATGTTAGCTAAAATGACACTTCCCATTTTTAATGTTTAGCAAACAAACGGTCTCATTCACAAACTAGCCACACTTTAAAACATCCTATGTGAATTACAATATACACGTATTCATCCATTTTATGTCTTATTGAAATGTATGGATATCTGTATAAATGTTAGCATTGTGCTATGGTATTGTAGCTAGATGCTATAGTGTTGCTAGTTGATTGTGCTAGTACTGCTAGAAGCATGTTCACAGCATATTTTAAAACATTGCAAGCATCTTTTAGCACATAGCTATCATGTTAACAGCATATTTTAAAACGTTGCAAGCATCTTTTAGCATGTTGCTGTCATGTTACTTGCAATATTTATCTCTTTACTAACACATTTTAGCATGTTTCTTGCAAGCTTCACAATGTGGCTAACATGTTGCTAACATTCCATACATGCTATAGGCTACTTTTTAAGCTCTGCTAGTTTGATGCATATAGCTTGGAAGCTTCATAATGAGTCAGGAAGTTTTGTCACAAAATGTTTAATGTTAAATGTTTAAAGCATTAAAATTCTGAAAATTAATGAATGTTTGGCATTTATGATTATATCTGGTGCTGGTGAAAAAAAACTGAAGTAGAAGAAAAATATGAATATATTAGTTATTTAGTGTTAGTTTGGTTTTTGTGTGTTTTTTTTAAATCACTACATAAAGAAATAAAAATATTTCAAAAGGAATGGTGTTGTTTATCATTGACACATCAAAGTCTGTAATGAACAAATAAAAAATAATAATAATCTGCTTAGCATTTATTTTAATTTTCCTTCAGCTTAGTCCTTTTATTCATCAGGGGTCGCCACAGCGGAATGAACCGCCAACTTATCCAGCATATGTTTTACACAGCGGATGCCCTTCCAGCTGCAACCCAGTACTGGGAAACACCCATACACACTCATTCACACTCATACACTACGGCCAATTTAGTTTATTCAATTCAGCTATAGCGCATGTCTTTGGGGGAAACCAGAGAACCTGGAGGAAATGAACACGGGGAGAACATGCAAACTCCACACAGAAACGCCAACTGGCCCAGCCGGGACTCGAACCAGCGACCTTCTTGCTGTGAGGCGACAGTGCTAACCACTGAGCCACTGTGTCACCTGCTTAGCATTTAGTAACTAGTAAATTAACTAATACTTTTCATCTTTTTACATAAAAACACCTGGACCATTTTGTAAACAAAGCAAATGGTTAAAATTTTGAAAATGAATGAATGTTTGGAAATTATGATTAGAACTGATGCTGGTGGAAAAAAATTGACATCAGTGAAAGTAGAACAAAATATGAATATATTATATTTCTTATGACATTATGTCATTTTTGGACATGGACATTTTTGTCCATTAAGGACCTGAGTGTTAGTTTTTTATTTATTTTTTATCTAAACCTACATAAAAAATATGAATATTTTAAAATGAGTGATATTGTTTATCACTGACACATGCAAGTAATTAACAAAAAAATAAATCTGCTTAGCATTTAGTATTTGGAAAATAATTAATATTTTCCCCCCTTTTTTTCATAAATAAATACCTGGACCATTTTGTAAACAAACCAGCATTTAAAGGGTTACAATTTTGAAAATTAATTAATTCTTTGTAATTATGATAAGAAGTGATGTTAGTGGAAAAAATGACCAATGAAAGTTTAAAAAAATATTAATATATGCTATTTTATGTATGACATTTTTGTCCATTAAGGACCTGCTGTATGTGCAACTTTTTAAAAAGGGATGCAACTTTTTAAGAAGGGTTAAATAGCATAAGTATTTTCAACACAATCTCACGGCAATTCGTAACTTTTTAATTTAGTGGCTAATTCGTATGATCGCTATGATAGTATGATTTGCTAATCCCCCAATGATGGTTGGCTTCAGGGGTGGGGTTTGGTGCCACGCCTCTTTTTTAAAATCATACATTTTCATACGACTGAACTACGAATTCGTACAATTTAGCCACTAAACTGACAAAATGTAAAATAACTATGTTTCCTTGTGAGATCAGGCTGGTATTTTAGTTTTCTAAAGCCAACATAATTAAAATAAATCACATTTCATTAGTTATATTATGATATTTAAACTAGACTACAATTATTTTTTCAGCAAGTAATTAGTTGTACTCAAATAAAATTTTAAAGTAACCCTCTGCCTCATGCCAGAGCAGTGTTCCTAGCATAACATATTCCAGAAAGTGCAATCACCGACATTCTCCAGCATTTGATCAGCTGACGGGGTTGTTTATTTGCTCAAAAAGAGCAAGATGGGGGAAAATAGACTATTTCTGATTGCATGGTAATCATGAGATTTTTCCCCACTCTCTCCTTGGTGGAATGGGTTAATTAGGCTGAGCGTAAATCACTGGCACACCTGTTACGCTGCTCGTGTTAATCTGGACTACACACACACATGCATACATGCACACACACTGACACGCACACATGCTCCTCTAACAGGCCCAAATTAGACATCACGCAATTAAACCCACCTGTCTTGCTGCAGAGAATCTGCCTTTGCGTCTTCAAATGAAAGATTCAAGAGCACTCAAGTGTCGCCTTGTTTATCAGTGTCATGTTTTTTCTCTCTCAACTGTTCACAGGTTGTACATTGGAGGTCCACAAGCCATTACTGCATTTTGGAGTACATTTTGTTCACGTAATACAGTTCCTGAGAGAACCATGTCATTTTTTTTAATAAGAAGCCCTGTATTTTTAAAATAGATCTGATAATGAACTGGTCAAAAATGTAAGCAGCATGTTTTTGTTAAAGTTGCCATAGAGAAGCTAAATAAATAGCTGAATAATAAGAGTTCAGCATGGAAATGGCATACCGTTAGCCTCAAACACCATTGTTTCCTCGTTCTCATGTAAATCCTGTGAGTGTAAAATCTTGGAGATAAACAGGCCAATCAGAACAAAACTATTAATATGCATGCCCAAGGCAGTGTTTGATTGGCCGCAATCTTTTCTAATGATATTAAAACAATGATAATTGTTTCCCTTATTTTAAACTATGAACATTTTTTTTTTAAGTTCATCTAAGCTTGTATTACACTTAGGGCGTACTCTCACTAGGCACGGTTGCCTTGAACCGTGCCGAAGTGTGGTTGCCCCCCCTCCCCTCTACCCCGACGGCCTGCACTCACACTGCATCTTTACCTTCCGAACCTGAGCACGCTTACGTCATCAATAATGCGACTCTTCAGTTTAACAGGAAGAGAAGCGCTCTCGCTCAGCACAGTGGACATTGCTTTAGTTGTATCGTTTTAGTTGTTTGAGATGCAGTGACACATAGTCAAATATTTTACGGAACAGATCCACAACTTTTGACTGTCATAAATTAGCATAAAAGTCAACGTGCTGCACAGGAGGTTTGCTGAAGGTGCAGCTGATGTGCAACGAGGGGTAAACTATGGCAGTTCGTGTCCATTGAAAAGTAAGAATGATTAATAAATCCATATGAAACAGTCCCTTAAAAGTGAAGTCGCGTATTCAGTTTTGGGCTCAGGCACGCTTTGCACTCACACTACAAGCGTATCGCGCCAAAGCCCAACCGAACCGTGCTCTAGCCCACCTCTTTCAACCGGGCCAGGGCCAGCCAACTGAACTGCGCCTGGGCCCGATTCGGAGCACTCGTACTTGTCAAACAAACCGGGAAACGTGCCTGGGCACAGTTTGGACAGCATAGTGTGAGTGCACCCTTACTATGTATATGAGACAAACATTATAAAGCTCTCAGGTATCTCAACCAGGCATTGAGCAACTCATCTCCTCATAGCTTTATTGATAGCCCCCTTAGAGTCATAAGTTCTGTTTAAAGGTATCTTTTGTTCATTTAACGTGTATATTGTGAAATGTGCTGCATATGTTTGTAATGAGGCATGCAACAAACACATGTAAACTCTGAGTATAAGTGTTTAAATCATGTTTATGCACAGTGTCATATCATTCAGCTCTTACTGTGATTTTTTTTTTTTCTAGGTTAAAAGGATGCTAATAACTTTAAAACTCATCAATTTATGTGTACGTTGATATGAATTCCTGCATCTGTTTTTATATACACTAAAACCACAAAATACAACTCTAAATACATATTTGCCTGTCCTTTTTATCGAGTGTAACTATAATTTAACCTATACGTCATTAACAATTCAGCAGAAAACTATAATTTCATTTCATTTTGTTCTCTCATTTGTCCTAACTAAAATAAACCACTTCAGTTAAAAAGATAGTAAAAAAAGGAATCTACTCAATTTGTTAAAATATTTTTTGATGACTAAAATATGATTATTTTGTATGTGTGTATTTTAGAGTATATCACGCTCTGTGTGTGTGTTTGTGTTTGTTTGTGGGAAAGCTCATTAATATTCATGACCATTCCAAATATGGTCAAAACTAATTGCTGTGGTTATAAATGAGCATTATAAAACTTATTCTGCAGCACTTTTGCACTTACCTAAGCTACATATTTACTATGTTTATATTAAAGAACAATTCAGTATATTGAATCAATGTACTATATGACACCTTTAACACAATACAACAAGATGGAGGTGTTCTAAAAATGTGTTGAAGTTTGAAAAATGTGTTTACATATTATAGACCATTTCAATATGGCGATGTCACTGGCCCGTAAACATTTCCTGCTTGTTACCAAACTATTTCATAACAGTAACAAAAGGCAATTTAATCATATCAAAATATTAAAACGGCAGCCATAACATTATTCATCAATATGTGGACCTTTTTGGATTCTTGGAAGCTATGGAAATTCAAAATGTAATACAGGAAATACATTAGGACCATTGTTATTGTTTACATCCCTCAAAATGGTCTATAATACAAACTAAAATGCTGTACTCTTGAGACATTATCTAGCTTACACAGGAAATTTAGTCCGTAAAGTCCCATATATACAGTCAAGCCTGAAATTATTAATACAAATTCTGACTTAAAGTTACTTTTATTCAGCCAGAAAGTCAGAAAATGACACAGGCTTCTTCCAAAAGAGAATAAAATGATGGCAAGAGGCATTATCGCAGGAAAACCAAAATATTTCTCAGCTTTTATTTAATGATAATAGCTAGTAATAATAATATTTGATAATAATAGATAATAATAATAGCCATTATTTTTATACATATATGTATATAGTTCCCAATTCTAAAGATTTTGGTTGTAAACTTGAAATTAGTCCGTTCAACTTCACACATTTAATAAATCACCTTTTCAGCTTTTCTCCAGTGAGGCCGGGTGTCTTGTGTCAGGGATTTTTGAACCCAAATGAGATGGCATGTGAAATGAGGGCCCCTCAGTGACTCCCACTGCGAGCAAAGATGGCAGACGGCAAGAGTCCTGAAAAATGTAATTAAACAGAGATAAGATTAATACAATCAGCATGTGGAATGACAGAATGGTGGTGTTGCAGCAGAGGCATTGGAGGGCCCCAGGCCTGAGTGGAGCTTGGGCCCAGTCAATGGGGTGAGGGGTTTTGGGCTGGAGGAAAACTGCTGGGATTGAGCGCTTTCAGGTTGAGGCAGTCCCGTGGTTTGAGGGTTTAGCACTGAAAAGACAATCCCCATTAGGAGGGATTAGGGGCCTGCTGGCAGCTGACAGGGCCCAGGCACCAAAAACTGGCAGAGGCATCTGGCGCATGGCACCCACGGCTACATGGCTAAAGTCAATCGCAGTCAACAACCTTCTCAAACACAAACAATAACAAAACAGTGCTGTTGTTACAGTTTACCTTCCTCTGACCTCTATTGGTTTTGACTAAACTTTGAATTCGTTGGTTATTTCATGCTAAAAATATACACATTTTTTTTGTCCACATTATTTACTCAGACTTACATCCTTATAATTGTTTTCCCTAAAAATAAACAAGAGGACAAATTTCACAAATGCTTACATAAAAGGTTTAAATCTGGAGATAAACACTACTTTACAAATTATAGTCTGGTTTCTATACTATCCCAGTTTTCAAAACATTTGGAAAAACTCTTTGTTGAAAGGCTTAATAATTTCATGGAATCCTTTTAGTTGATGAGCAATATGGTTTTAGGAAAAATAGATCAACATCTCTGGCACTGACAGAAATTATCGAGGAAATTACTAATGAGATAGATAAAAAGAAAAAGGTAGTTGGAATTTTTATAGATTTAAAGAAGGCATTTGATACAATAAATCATGACATTTTGGTAAATAAATTAGAAAGGATATCATTGACTTTTCAAAACCTTTTGATTCAGAGTTCCACACTGATGGAATGATCTTCCCAGTCCCACACAGACTGCAGATTAATTAGTATCATTCAAACAACAACTAAAAATCTATCCATCCATCCATCCATCCATCATCATTAATTCTGTAAGTGTGCCTCACACAGGTGAGTAGGCTTGACAAACCACCTGCAGAAAACACACTCTTTCATCTCTCTAAAACATTAACCGATACTTGCGCCAGTTTTTGTACATTTGCACCAGACACATTTTTACAATCAGTCCATATAAGATAAATAAATAAATAAAAATCATTGTGCATTTATGAAGTGTGCTTTACATGGGTGAGTGGGCTTGACAAACCACCTGTAGAAACACTCTTCTCTCTCTCTCTTTCTCTCTCAAAAAACAAACACTCCTCCCACCTAACTCTAGCACTTAATTCTCTGAGTACTAACAGTTTCTTTGTATAATAAGCACTTCTTGTGTGTATTGCCTCTTCCTGTTGAATTGCTGAATGCCTCCTCAATTTTAAGTCGCTTTGGACAAAAGCATCTGCTAAATAACTAAATGTAAATTGTCTCCAACAGTTTTAAAGTCTGTGTGAAATCTAAATGTACAATGTTTATTTTGCTTTATGTTTACTTTCAATTCTTAAGCCTTTTTTTCTTTTTTCTTAAGCAATTAATATGTGCAAGGTTATCCACTTTAAAATTATATATATTTTGGTAATAGTCAATCAAAGTCTGACCATTTGCTTCTGCGTTTGGAGTGGCGGTCCTTCTGTGACGTCATCCTGAGGGTTTTCATAGCAACTGTTTATTAATACCCTCTCTTACCATTAGTTTGCTATGAGGGAATGATGTGCAGAAGAAGCCCCGCCTCCTACTCTATATTCTGTTTTAGTTGGAAGTACATCAACATACTGAAATAAAAGTCTCTGCAACTTCGGTTTCATGTGGACTTTAAAATCAGTTGAGATTTGAAAATTATTTAGCGGGTTTAAACTCAGATGGCAACTTCTGGAAGAAAAAAAGACGAAGTCGTTCTTGCAAATTTGAGCGATATTCAGAATATCAAATTATATGAACACACTGTTTTATTCGCATCAGGGAGTCCAATATATATTAACAAATGACTTTGATTATGATTATGGTTTATTTTAGCAAAACCGGTTGTGAATAAATAATCCCCGTTTTAATTGTCAAACAACAGCAAGTAAAATGTTTGCTTTTATGATTTAGATGAAAATTAAATATTGAAATATGGGTGAAAATGTACAATTATCATTTAGCATTTGTATTAAATAAATAAATAAAGGGCGACACGGTTAGCACGATCACCTCACAGCAAGAAGGTCGCTGGTTCGAGTCCTGGCTGGGTCAGTTGGCATTTCTGTGTGGAGTTTGCATGTTCTCTCTGTGTTGGCGTGGGTTTCCTCTGGGTGCTCTGGTTTCCCCCAGAATCCAAAGACATGCACTATAGGTGAATTGAAGAAACTAAATTGGCCGTAGTGTATGTGTGTGAATGCAAGAGTGTATGGGTGTTTCCCAGTGCTGGGTTGCGGCTGCAAGGGCATCTGCTACGTAAAACATGCTGGATAAGTCGACCCCTGATTAATAAAGGGACTAAGTCGAAGGAAAATGAATGAATGAATAAATAAATAAATAAATATAACTAATATCTATCTATCTATCTATCTATCTATCTATCTATCTATCTATCTAT
>CAIGQV010016192.1:2608024-2624713 GCA_903798115.1 Danio jaintianensis
TTCCTCATAAAACCTGACCACGTGCTTTCCATCAAAGAAACACGGCTCTAGATGTCGAGCTGCTCACATAAAAAAAGCAGAAAGCTGAAGAAAAAAAGAAAGAAATCAAAAGAAAGATGAGAGAGAGAAAAAAAAGCGGAAATGCCGGCCAGATGAATAAGTCAGGTGACTCCATTTTGGCCACTGTGTAAATGAGAGCCAATTAAACTGGCAGCTTTGACCCCGGTGCACACATACTGAGACCCCGCAGACGAACACCATGAAAAACACAGAGCAGAGAACGAGACCCTCGCCGAGTTCATCCCAGCAGTGCTCCATCCACTCCCAGACAACAGAGAAGCGCCAAAAATCTGACCTTTGTCTTTTCTTAGCGTTAGCTCGACTGCTAGGTTTGAAAGAATGCGATTTTTAGGCTGTTTTCCCCTCATATTGTTAACGCTCGTTCTAATGAATTCTAGGGTACTTCATCAATAGCCTTTCGCAAAACATGTTATTTGTGTTCTGACCTTCAATTACCCAGAGCCAACCTTGTGTGAAAGCCCTTCGTTAAACTGCAGAGTTTGGATTAGGCCGACAGGTTGGAGCTTTGTCGCAGCTGGGGTGCAGAGGCACTGACTAATTTAGCCAATTAGACAAGGGCATGATTAAGGTGGCCAGATTGAGAAAGAGCCACCGTTGGACTTTAGCCAGGACTCTGGGGTTGGAACCCCTGCTATAGAGCTTAAAGAACCCAGAGATTCTCTAATGACCAGCAGGCAGAGGAGCTGCAATCACCCCAGAGAGAGAGAGAGAGAGAGAGCGAGAGAGAGAGCGAGAGAGAGAGAGAGAGAGAGAGAGAGAGAGAGAGAGAGCACATCAGCCTATTGTTCTTTAATATATGACTGTGATCTGCTCATGGGTCATTGACAAGTTAAGTATACAGTAGTGAATGCATATTCAAAAACTTTCTTAAAATAATTAGAAAAGGTTGAATGGTGATCAGTGTTTTTTTATTTAACTTTATATACAGTTGAAGTCAGATTTATTCAACCCAGGCTCATTCTGAAAACATACCGCTATATACAATTCTGGAGAGTGCCAAATATGTCCCAGGAGATACGTTTTTTAGCAGTTTTTGTTTTCGCGAATCCACCAGAGGCTGCTGTGTACACTTTTTGAGATCTCAAATTTCTCTCGTGAGTGTCAATCGCGCCTGCTGTTCTCATGTAAATCAACCAGAGGACGCTGTCGACTGACTTACTGACAGGCCGACCAATCACCCCACCCACCCCCTTCCCTAAACCCAACCAATAGTGTTTTCAAAAGCACCGATTGACCCGCCCTCCCACTTCCCTAAACCCAACCGATAGTTTTAAAAAGCAATTCAGAAAAAGAAAAGCCCTCATCTGATTTTTACCACGTTTTCAGATTTGACCACATTCTCACCCTGTTATTTACTTGTTTATTTTATTTTTTGGCTTCTGTTTTTGTCTTACCCACTTTCTGGAACCGTTCTTTGCCAGACTCAAACCCCATCATCGTGGTCAACTCCTCTCTGCGTCTCAAGTCCGCCGATGTACATGTCGAGCTACCGGTAACAGCGGGAAAGCCGTCCATACGGAGGTAAGCGGTCAGCTGGTAAGCGAGAAAAGGAATGGCGTCATACCGCCCAGTAGCGTTCATTTTAAAGATGAAATGCAGCCATACGTACTTCTGGCTACATAATTCGCGACCTCCAGAAATGTATATAGGGCTACGTTTTTTAGAATGAGCCTATGTTGGATTTATTAGCTCCTGTGATTTTATTTTATTTTTTATATTTCCCAAATTATGTTTAATAGAGCAAGGAATTTTTCACAGTATTTCCTATAATGTTTTTTCTTCTGGAGAAAGTCTTGTAAAAAAACGTTTTGTATCATCCAGTTCATGTATGAGCAGCAGCGGCGGCAGTCTTAAGCCCGCCCCAAATGTTGAGAAGTGTGATGATTGATTCTCCTTGGTTGAGAAGTGTGATGATGCCTTTCCCAAGCCAATACTAATCAACCCAACCTCTTGTGACCCATAGCTTCTCGGTATGTGTATTTAGAGCCAGTGAACAGCGAAGTTTCAAAATATTAAAAACAAAAAATAACTGCATTAACGTGTGATAAAATAATTAAGAAATTTATTATAAACTTTATGAAATTTAAATGCAATTTTACATCACTTCTACTTAATTCTACTTATTGAAAAGAAGCTGACACAATAAATATGTAAAACAAAAGCAGAATGTCAACAACACCAATGTGATTATATTTATGATTCATTCATTCATTCATTTTCTTTTCGGCTTAGTCCCTTTATTAATCTGGGGT
The DNA here is from genome assembly GCA_903798115.1 of Danio jaintianensis. Taxonomy (NCBI): domain Eukaryota; kingdom Metazoa; phylum Chordata; class Actinopteri; order Cypriniformes; family Danionidae; genus Danio; species Danio jaintianensis. The sequence continues at coordinate 2,610,358 of CAIGQV010016192.1, forward strand.
CGCCACAGCGGAACGAACCGCCAACTTATCCAGCATATGTTCTACGCAGCGGATGCCCTTCCAGCTGCAACCCATCACTGGGAAACATCCATACACACTCATTCACACACATACACTACGGACAATTTAGCTTACCCAATTCACCTGTACCGCATGTCTTTGGACCTGTGGGGGAAACCGGAGCACCCGGAAGAAACCCACGCGAACACGGGGAGAGCATGCAAACTCCACACAGAAATGCCAACTGACCCAGCCGAGGCTCGAACCAGTGACCTTCTTGCTGTGAGGCGACAGCGCTACCCACTGCGCCACCGCGTCGCCATAATTATGATTCATATAAAATAAAAATATGTTCTTACTTTTTAGTTTATAGTTACACTACACCATTATAATAAACCAATCATAAATAAAGTTTCATAAAATGTATGTGAACATAAACAATTATGTCATGTCAGACCCTGTTAGCATTGTATTTTATATTTCCCACCACACTGTATATGCGTGTCATTCACGCTTGCTGATGTCTACCATCTCATGCTACTTTTATTACTTAATTGATGATACGCAACATTCAGTAATCAAATATTGTCGCAAAATGAATTATTGTCCAGGCAACCGGTGCCACTTGCATCACTTCCAGTATTCATAATCCTCACATTACAGAATAAATGTCCATTTATTAAAGCATAAGTAGGCATACACAGTAATAATGAAATAACATTCAGTTAATACTCATAAATGTGGGTTTATTTTGCAACGGCTGACTGATTTTATTACTAATATATATGTATATGCAGGTGACAGTGAATAAAGCACATCTATGTAGATTTCTTTGGAGTCAGAAACTGATTACAAGAATGTGAATATGAATATAATAGGAATTAGTCACCATGGAATTTTGGGTAACACTTTACAATAAGGTTGCGTTAGTTATTGTTATTTACTAAAATGAATAAACAATTAACAATACATTAATTACAGAATTGTTCCTTCTTTGTTAATATTAGTTAATGGAGATAAAGTTATTCATGTACACTCACGATGGCTTAACTAATGTTAACATGTATGAATTTGGATGTTAATAATGCATTAGTAAATGTTGAACTGTGATTAATAAATGCTGTACTAGTATTGTTCATAATTAGTTCATGTTAGTAAATATATTAATTGACTTTAATTAAACCTTATTATAAAGTGCAACTGAATACTGAATATAAATTAGGCAGTTGAAGTAGTTATACTATAGTTATTACTGTATTATGATATTGTGTTGTTTACTTTTTAGTTTTTTATGCAAATTAGGAATTTATGTTACAACTTATCATTTTAATACAAGTATTTTTAAGTCTTTTGTTTTTCATTTTGTATCTTAAGTATGAAATTGTATGATTGCTTTTTGGTTTATTGCAAAAGGTATGCATGAAGCCATGTTCATAAACTTATTCATAAACGTATCGAATGAAAACAAATAAATGTCATTGTACAAATTCATACATATTTGCCACTAACTTATGTCAAAATGTTGATTAATCCATGGTAATAATGGAATAACCACTTTGCCAAAGTGACTTTGGTCAATTATCAAAAAGAGGGTTTGTTTTGCAATAATTACAGACTGACTTATTATCCGTGATAATATTCCTTACGTACAGTATCAGCATGAGGAAGTGAATGCAGCATGGATTTCCTCTGGAGTCAGAAAGTGTGTGTGTGTTCGCTATTGATTATTCTCTAGCACCTCGCTGGATGGCACAATTACCTGATTAAAATAATGTGAATATGAACAGAATAGGAATTAGTCACTAAAAATAGTTATGGATTTTCATGAAATTGTTTTGCTTTCTTGTTTGTTTTTTATGTAAATTAGGGATGTATGTTACAACTTAACATTTTTATATAAAACAAAAACAAAACAAAAAAATATTTAGTCATTTTGTATTTTAAAAGTATAAAACTGTATGATTTATTTTTCTTTTCTGCATAAAATGTTCTTAAAGGTATTTTAAGCAGGTCTAATGAAAACATATGAATGACATAGTACAAATTCAAACACATTTGTCACTAATCTGTCAAAATGTATATTTACTAATCAAATACAGTAATAATGGAATAACCACTGTTGGTTAGTCAATAATCACAGAGAGGGTTTGTTTTGTGATAATTACAGACTGAATTATTATCTCTTATATAAAGTATCTGCATAGGCAGTGACTATGAATGCAGTATGAATTTCCTCTGGAGTCAGAAAGCGTGTGTGTGTGTGTGTGTGTGAGAGTGAGTGTTTGCTATTGATTATTCTTTACCACCTCGCTGGATGGCACAATTACCTGATTATAATAATTTAAATATGAATAGAATAGGGTGCATGGTGGCTCAGTGGGTAGCACGATCGCCTCACAGCAAGAAGGTCGCTGGTTCGAGCCTCGGCTGAGTCAGTTGGCATTTCTGTGTGGAGTCTGCATGTTCTCCCCATGTTCGCGTGGGTTTCCTCCGGGTGCTCCGGTTTCCCCCACAAGTCCAAAGACATGCGCCATAGGTGAATTGGGTAAGCTAAAATTGTCCGTAGTGTATGTGTGTGAATGAGTGTGTATGGATGTTTCCCAGTGATGGGTTGCAGCTGGAAGGGCATCCGCTGCGTAAAACATATGCTGGATAAGTTGGCGGTTCATTCCGCTGTGGTGACCCCAGATTAATAAAGGGACTAAGCCGAAAAGAAAATGAATGAATGAATGAATGAATAGAATAGGATTTAGTCACCGTACAATATCAAAGATGAATTATTCGCTAAAAATAGTTGTGTATTTTCATGAAATTGTTTTGTTTTCTTGTTTGTTTTTAATGTAAATTAGGGCTTTATGTTACAACTTAACATCTTTATTTATTTTTTTATTTTTTTAATGTCATTTTGTATTTTAAAAGTAGGAAATTAGATGATTTATTTATTTATTTAGTGTAAAAGGTACTGTTCGGTATGTGAGCAGATCCAATGAATGAATATTAATGTCACAACATTAATATTCACAACATATGAATGTCATAGTATCAATTCAAACACAATTGTCACTAATCTGTCAAATCTTATAATATTTATTAATCCATAAGTAGGTATGCATATACTAATGGAATAACCACTGCTGGTTAGTCAATCACAGAGAGGGTTTGTTTTGCGATAATTACAGACTGACTTATTAGCTCTTATATATATATATATCTGCATAGGCAGTGACTATGAATGAACTATGGATTTCCTCTGGAGTCAGAAAGTGTGTGTGTGTGTGTGTGTGCTCGCTATTGATTATTCTCTAGCACCTCGCTGGATGGCACAATTACCTGATTAAAATAATCTGAATATGAACAGAATAGGAATTAGTCCACATAGAATATTGAATATGAATAATCCATTAAAAAAAGTTATGTATTTTCATGAAAATGTTTTTGATGTAAATTAGGGCTTTGTGTTACAACTTAACATTTATTTATATATATAAGAATTTTTTATGTCATTTTGTATTTTAAAAGTAGAAAATTGTATGATCGATTTATTTATTGATTTATTTATTGATTTATTTTGCGTAAAATGTAGCCCACTGTTCAGTATGTGAGCAGATCCAATGAAAACATGCATGTCATAGTACCATTCAAACACAATTGTCACTAATCTGTCAAATCTTATTCATTTTCCTTCGCATTAGTTCCTTATTTATCAGGGGTCGCCACAGCGGAATGAACCGCCAACTATTCTAGCATATGTTTTACACAGGAGATGCCCTTCCAGCCACAACCCAGTACTGGGAAACACCCATACACTCTCACATTCACACACACATTCATACACAAAGGCCAATTTAGTTCATCCAATTCACCTATAGCGCATGTCTTTGGACTGTGGGGGAAACCGAAGCACCCGGAGAAAACCCACATTAACACGGGGAGAACATGCAAACTCCACACAGAAATGCCAACTGACTCAGCAGGGACTCGAACCAGCGACCTTCTTGTGGTGACACGACAGTGCTAACCACTGAGTCACCATGTCGCCCCATAATAACAATAATAATAATAAGTAGAAATATAAATAAATAAATAAAATTGACCATTTGAAATGTCAAAAATAAATAAAGCTATGATTTTGTGTTGGTTTCTTCTTAGATTTTGATGTAAATTAGCTACTTAATACGCATCTTAATGAAGTGTAAATAATTGTTAATGGTGCTTTTGCATTTTTTTTTTTTTCAAAATATTAAAATATGGGATTTTTAGAAAAGTTAAGCACGAGACTCGAACCAGCGATCTTCGTGCCATCGTGCTGCCCTAAAATCTTATAATATTTATTAATCCATAAGTAGGTAGGCATACACTAATGAAATAACCACTGCTGGTTAGTCAATAATCACAGAGAGAGTTTGTTTTGCGATAATTACAGACTGACCTATTACCTCTCATATTTCTGCATAGGCAGTGACTATGAATGCAGTATGGATTTTCTCTGAAATCAGAAAGCGAGTGTGTCTATGTGTGTGTGTGTGTTTGCTATTGATTATTCTCTAGCACCTCGCTGGATGGCACAATTACCTGTTCCCGTTCTGTCAGCGCGGCCTCATGAATAATGAAAGGCTGACATTCTGTTACTCTTACCTGCCGCTTGTAACCAGTCAAACTGTAAAAGGTGTTTATCTGCCGTGCGCTGCCACTCCAAATGTTAGATATTAAAAATTAATGGGCATGATTAAGATACTTTGAAACCCCGGCAAATGGTATATTTAAATATTAAGTCACATGTAATTAAGAGCAGAGAAATATTCTTCCCTGTAGTTAGGGGCAATTATAACAATTTCCATCAAGGGATTTCCCAGCTTGACTTTTTTGTTCTGAGCTATGGTGATTAACATTATGGCTAATTGAAGTCATTTTCTTAGGCCGGGGTATAGTTCGCTCTCTCTTTTGTCCTGGAGGGAAACTTAGTGCTCGGAGCGCTCCAAGCCCAAATTTCAATGGAAGATTTCCATTTTCAGCATCACAAGTGGCCCCGTTTAATTGTCTGTCAAAGTGTTTCCATTAACTGGAGAGGTCAGTCTTACATAGTGCATCAGGGGTGAGGTCTGGGCCCGGTAGCATAGTCAAATCGACCAACCAAACGTCCTCCGGAAACAAAGCAGCACTTATTTCTTTTATAAAGGCCACTGACTCTTGCTTAGAAATGCCCATTCACACATTGCATTAATATATGTAGCCACATGGAGAAATAATTGTCAGTCAACAATAGACTGAATTGCAATTGAGTTTCACCAATGATTACAAAAAACAGCAATTAAAACAAAAACTGAAATAGTCTTTATTTGGGTTGCTGATGTGATGTTGCATTTTCATTGTCACACACGACAAAAAATAATATGAGTTTTGTCATCATTTAAGTTGCAGTAAATGGTGTGACTGTCTCAAGAAAACTATTTTTTAAAAGTCGTACAACCTACAACATTAATACCTCAGGTCTAATATTACAAGTGCCTTTTTTTATCCATATATTTCTATAAACATATGAACTTGATACATTTGGTCACTGAAAATACTAGATGCTAATTTTAAATGAGTAATTCTAAAGAAAACTTTAATTAGTTGAAGACCCTATTCTCTGTGAAGCCCATGAAGAGCACCTGTTAAGTCTTTGTCTCAGAGTTTTGTTAAAAACTTGACTTTGTCTTTGTCTCAGAGTTAAGTTTTGTCGTTCTTTGGTGCGACACCACATTTATTGAAAATATCCAACAAGGCCGACAACTGGAGAAAAAATAATATTCATAATTTCATTGAAAATAAATAGCATTGAATGAAGATAAGTGCCAATGAAGATAAATTAATATAATGAACATAAATCGCTCTCAAACTATTTGTATATTATTAAGAGTTTGTACATCACACCATAGGAAATATTTAAGAATCAAATTCTGTAAAAAGAAAAAGAAAAAAATAATTGATAAAGTTACTGATCCCTTATATTTTCTCAAACATCAGACTTAATAATGTTTCTAAAAAAAAATAATAATAATAAAAAACTGTTTTACAAAAAAAACTGCTGCTTTTTAATGTTAAAACTAAAACAAAAATGTGTAAAAATATGGCAATAGGTAGCAATTTTTCATTGGCATTTCACAAAACTTTGTTGTATATAGATAAATAAAAATACTAAACATCTTTTGGAAGTAAAAAAAAAAAAAAAAAAAAAAAAAAAAAAAAGTGGCCCAATGGCTTGCTCTGACCAACTAAACCTCATCTGGGTCACTGATATTTGCTCACTCACATACCTTACACTCATTAAATAATATTTAATGTTGCTTCATGTAGAAACAATTTTCACTCAGAAATTGCAATAAGTTTCACCAACAATTAAAAAAACAACAAAGTATCAAATTTGAGTTAAAGGTGGAAATTTAAAAGTGGAAATAAAAAAAAGTTAAAGGTGGAAATTTGAAGTAAAAACTTTTCCTGTAAAAGGTACTGAAAAGTCATTATTTCCATATAAATAGCATTTTCTTTATTCGATAAACTTTGAACTTTAATCAATCAATAAAAAAAATGTTCGTGTATAAAATGTTTGTATTATGTGGGACATGATAGTAAATGATACTAAATATCCAGTTGTGCCTAAGTCTTTATAATAATAATAATAATAATAATAATTCATTCATTCATTAATTTTCCTTCGGCTTAGTCCATTTATTCATCAGGGGTCGCCACAGCGGAATGAACCCCCAACTTATCCAGCATATATTTTACACAGCGGATGCCCTTCCAGCTGCAACCCAGTACTGGGAAACACCCATACACACTCATTCACACACATACACTACGGCCAATTAAGTTTATTCAATTCACCTATAGTGCATGTCTTTGGACTGTGGGGGAAACCGGAGCACCCAGAGGAAAGCCACGCCAACATGGGGAGAACATGCAAACTCCACACAGAAATGCCAACTGACTCAGCAGGGACTCGAACCAGCGACCTTCTTGTGGTGACGTGAGTCACCATGTCGCCCCATAATAACAATAATAATAATAATAATAATAATAATAATAAGTAGAAATATAAATAAATAAATAAAATTGACCATTTGAAATGTCGAAAATAAATAAATAAAGCTATGATTTTGTGTTGGTTTCTTCCTAGATTTTGATTTAAATTAGCTACTTAATATGCATCTTAATGAAGTGTAAATAATTGTTAATGGTGCTTTGTATTTTTTTTTTTTTCAAAATATTGAAATATGGGATTTTTAGAAAAGTTAAGCATAAAGCTTCACCCTTACTGTAAACGTAACTGTCACTGGACCGTGAGCAGATCATAGGAATATCATAGAATATATGAATAAAATCATACTAATTAGCATTAGCAAAAAATGTTAAATAGTTAAAAATTGCTGTAAAATTGTGTCTGTTTCACCTTTTTTTCTCTTTGTGTTTCGTTAATGTTAAATAAATTAAAAATACATATATATTATATATATATGAGCAATATCACATGAGTAGCAGTGTGATATGGCTGCATATCGGCACTGGTGGGAGGAGTGCACTGGCCGAGTGACAATATATATCCATATCGCACTGCTACAAGTGTAATATTGCATTTATACAACAGTTTGACGACATAACCGTGTATCTAAAAAAGAAAATCAAACACGGAGAGTCTCAAAAACCCTTTTGTATGAGGGACTACTTTCTTCCGCCGTTCATTCACACCCGCAGCTGACCGTCAGAACAGCAGAAACCATTGCTAATTCAGTAACTTCACTTTAGAGCTAGTATTTGAATGATTCTCTAGCGTAATGTCTAAAGTGATGACAAAACAGGTGATTTTGCTCACATTTTAAGATTATAAAGCTGCGGTCACACTAGACTTTTCTCCCCATAGACTTCCATTCATACACACGCGAATGCGTCAGACCTGAAACGCAAGCTCGTGCAAAGTTTCGCAGTTCACTGCGTTGCAAAGTTCAAGCTTGGTGAACTCTGACCTCCCAAAAGGAAAAGCGTTTTGCCACAGCTGACCGCTGCTCTACTAAGAGCTCGGATGCAAGCTATGAATTTTCCAGATGACCACAGAACTGCAGCGTTAACAGAGTAGTGGTGTATACTAGGAGCTAATGTACAGCTAAGCTAACCGTGAGTGACACTGTCAATCAATCTGATATTCTGTTGACCGCTACTGGGATCTCGCTTTTGGCCAGAAAGTCCAACCTACTGTGAAACAAGTCCATTAAAAACATCACTTTAGAGCTAGTATTTGAATGATTCTCTAGCGTAATGTCTAAAGTGATGACAAAACAGGTGATTTTGCTCACATTTTAAGATTATAAAGCTGCGGTCACACTAGACTTTTCTCCCCATAGACTTCCATTCATACACACACGAATGCGTCAGACCAGAAACGCAAGCTCGTGCGAAGTTTCGCAGTTCACTGCGTTGCAAAGTTCAAGCTTGGTGAACTCTGACCTGCGAAATCGCATCACGTGACTGTGTGAGACCAATCGATGATCAAAACATGACTTCTCTGGGCAGAAATTTAAAATATGGACCAATCGCTCGCTTTTTTAAATGTCTAATCATCTTGTTTAATCCCGCCCCTTTTCGCAGAGCCGTACGACAGAATTTCGCATGCTCAAACTCTAGTGTGACTGCAGCTTTAGGCTGAAGGCCATGAAATGCCATCAGTCTACAGAGATATCCCAGTATTTCTCTGTTGCAATCGGGAGATCCTAATAATTAACCCCGAAAAAGCTAAAGCAAAGCAAACACTAGCAGATTACTATGGTATAACTAAAACACTACAACATACAAAAGAGAGAGATTGACTTACAATGTCACTTACCTGTTTTATAATGATTTGATCAGCTGTAGTTTGAAATATGAAAAGAAACGCTGAGTTTTTCTCCCCTAAAGACTTATTATGCGGTCTCTGTTGCCATCTTGTGGCGCAACCGTCTTTGCTCTGACTGAAATCCTATTTAAAATAGGCACTGTCCTTATAAATAAACTGCATAGTTGCAATCTAAACAACTACATTCTCACCAAAAACAAGTCTTTTCTTCTTCTTCTTCAAAAAGTATGATAACATAATACTGATCTTGGGGATTTCTCATTATCAAATATGTTTTTTTTTGTCATAACAAACAAGTAGTGCTTCATTAGGTTGGTATACTGAAGTAAATGACATTTGTAAACTCAACAATTTTGCTATAGTTTTTTGTAACATAAAAGTCCTGCAACCACAGCTGCCATTTTCCCCCCTTGTAAATTTCACAATGTGGTTTAATGCACACATACAAAAGGAAAAGCGTTTTGCCACAGCCGACCGCTGCTCTACTAAGAGCTCGGATGCAAGCTATGAATTTTCCAGATGACCACAGAACTGCAGCGTTAACAGAGTAGTGGTGTATACTAGGAGCTAATGTACAGCTAAGCTAACCGTGAGTGACACTGTCAATCAATCTGATATACTGTTGACCGCTACTGGGATCTCGCTTTTGGCCAGAAAGTCCAACCTACTGTGAAACAAGTCCATTAAAGTTATGCATGATGTTTTCACAAGACATGCTGAGTAAAATACTGTGTGCGGCAGAATATGTGTGTGTGCATTAGCTATTAGCCTAAAACTGAAACTATATGACTTTCATACCCATGCTAATGTGTGTGTGTGTGTGTTAGCTTTTAGCCATTTAGCTCATGTCAAACAGTGACATTAGCACACAAGCTAATGGCAAAAGTGTATTGTACTTTATCTCACATCAAAGCTGGCATTATATCTGACATGTAGTGTGTGTGTGTGTGTGTGTGTGCGTGTGTGTGTGCATGCGTGTGTGTGTGCGTGTGCGTGTGTGTGTGTGTTCACACGTAACAAAAACAAACAAATTGAAAACATCACAGAAGTTAAATTGTTTTGTAATTGTTTCAATGGTTTTAATGGAAACTGTAATGGTCCTTTGGGTCTCTACAAGTAATGTTTGCCTTCTTTTGGTTGCATGTTGAAACCAATAAATCCCAAAGGAAGTTGTTCCAAAATACACTAGAAACTATTAAAATGTACTGGTTATAATACTTTTAATGGTTATAATTTAATAGTTTGCAATGGCACTTGTAGTTTGCTGTATTTTATATCACAATACAACTATAGCATATCTCAGAATGTTATTAGCTGTTAGCATTTACTTTGGTCTAGACATTCACACACATGCTGATGACAAAAGTGTACTGTACTTGATCTCAGACCAAAACACTCCTATCTCTGAAATTCATACCTTATAATGTGTGTTGTTATGCGTTAGCTGTTAGCATTAGACTAAAATATATGTAGAACTGTTTGCAATTCCCACATATTTATTTACCTCAGAAATCTGTACCCTTTACTGTATTTTTTTCTCAGACCAAAATTGTCTTAGCTCTGAAATTTTTGCACTATAAAGTGTATGTTTGTGTGTCTGCCTGTGCATGTTAATAATTGAGCTGTTAGCAGTTTACTTCAATTTTAGCCTAAAACTATGACATTCACACTCATGAATGTCATACCATATAGTGTGTATGTGTGTGTATGCTTGCGTGTGTGTGTGTGTGCGTGTGTGTGTGTGTTAGATCTTAGCAGTTCTGTTAAGTTTTAGCCTAAAACGATCAAAAAATGTAAGCTATTTATTAGCTATTTGCATTAGCTTTAGACCAAAAAAGTAAACTGTTTGAAATTCACACTTATCTGCTTTATCTTGTAAATATATACCATATAGTGTGTGTGTGTGTGCGTGCGTGTGTGTGTTAGCTCTTAGCAGTCTGCTTTTTTAGCCTAAAACTATTAAACTGTAATTTTACTGTATTTTGTCTCTGACCAAATCTATCCTATCACTGAAATCTATGCCCTATGAAGTGTGTATGTTTGTCTGTAGCAGTTTGCTTTAATTTTAGCATAAAAAAAATTCAACTAATTCAACTTCTGATGAAGTTTACTGTACTTTATCTCAGACCAAAACTGTCCTATCTCTGAAATTTAAACCGTGTGTGTGTGTGTGTGTGTTAGCTCTTAGCAGTTCGCTTTAGTTTTAGCCTAAAACTAGCAAGCTATGTGACATTTTACTGTCAATTTTGTCAGACCAAATATATCCTATAGCTAAAATATATTCCCTATAAAATCTGTCTGTCTTTCTGTGTGTGTGTGTGTGTGTGTGTGTGTGTGTGTGTGTGTGTGTGTGTGTGTGTGTGTGTGTGTGTGTGTACGTTAGCACTTAGCAGTTTGCTTTAATTTTAGCCTAAAACTATTAAACTATGACATGCACACTCCTCCTGACAATGACAAAAGTTTACTGTACTTTATCTCAGAGCAAAATGCTCCTATCTCTGAAATCTAAACCGCGTGTGTGTGTTCAGCTGGCCTAAGCGGCGTTTTCCAGAGCGACGCCAGCACCGCAGAACCATCGCAGCAGTCGTCCGCTTGCAGAATGTTATTACAGAAGGAGGCAAGGTCAGATTGCAAGGATGATACATGGGAGGCGCTTTTGAAATAAGTAAGTCCCTTTTTTTTTTGCATGAACGTTGCGTATTGACCTTGGCATTTCTGACAATAACATCCATCATGCACATGAACCCCTTCCAAACACACAACGCCAGTCCACGCTGAGGCCAAATGAATCGGATTAAGGAATAACACTGGCGGATGGATGCCTGACATCCCGAGATAGCAGAATAAACTGACAGTTTCTCAGGCTCTCGGGTTTCAGATCGGGGTGGAAAAAAAAATAAGTCAATAAATAGATATTCGTATTGTAGTGTGTTTTGCAGTAAAACCCTTCTAGTAGGTTAAATTAAATCAGCTTCTTTATAAAAACTTAAATTAAGTTATGGTGTGTATGAAGTGTGTATGTATATAGTGTAATGACATTGAAGATTTTTATTGAAGATTTATGTGTACATTTTACTAAATGTGACTAAATGTTAATTAATAAGTGCAAATATATAAACTTGTTTCATAAAAACAAATACTGGTCAATTTTACAATAAGGCTTCATTAGTTATTGTTAGTTTATATATTTACTAACATGAACTAATAATGAACAATACTTGTTAAGCATTTATTAATGATAGTTTGGGCAGCGCAGTGGTGCAGTGGGTAGCACTGTCGCCTCACAGCAAGAAGTTCGCTTGTTCGAGCCTCGGCTGGGTCAGTTGGCATTTCTGTGTGGAGTTTGCATGTTCTCCCCATGTCCGGGTGCTCCGCTTTCCCCCACAAGTCCAAAGACATGCGCTATAGGTGAATTGGGTAAGCTAAATTGTCCGTAGTGTATGTGTGTGAATGGGAGTGTATGGGTGTCTCCCAGTGATGGGTTGCAGCTTAAGGGCATCCGCTGCCTAAAACATATGCTGGATAAGTTGGTGGTTCATTCCGCTGTAGCGACCACAGATTAATAAAGGGACAAAGCCAAAAAGAAAATTAATAAATTAATAATGATAGTTTAACATTTACTAATGCATTTCATCAGGGGTCGCCACAGCGGAATGAACCGCCAACTTATCCAGCATATGTTTTACACAGCGGATGCCCTTCTAGCTGCAACCTATCACTGGGAAACACCCATACATACTCACACTCACACACTACAGCCAATTTAGATGATTCAATTCACCTACAGCGCATGTCTTTGGACTGTGGGGGAAACCGGAGCACCCGGAGAAAACCCACGCCAACACGGGGAGAACATACAAACTCCACAAAGAAATGCCAACTGACCCAGCCGGGACTCGAACCAGCGACCTTCTTGCTGTGAGGTGACAGTACTAACCACTGAGCCACCGTGTCACCAGTAGTGAAATAACACTATTAATATTTGAAGATACATATAATTTCATATATAGGTTTATTACTAATAATAAATTAATAATGCAGTATCACAAAAAGTCTTACAAACATTTATGGAGCTCATATTTATCATATTTATTAACTTTATGACTTTGAATAACTTTACTGCTCCAATGACAGAAGCAATAATAATAATAATTATTATTTTTATTTTTATTATTTCATTATAATTTATTATTTATTATACATATTGTATTTATATGATACAAATACATATTTTATAATAATAATAATAATAATAATAATAATAATAGTAATAATAATTCATTCATTCATTTTCTTTTCGGCTTAGTCCCTTTATAATAATAATAATATTATTAATTAATATTTCAAGATGTATATATTTTCATATACAGGTTTATTATTAATACTAAATTTATAATGCAGTATCTTAATATAATATAATTTAATATAAGTCTTGCAAACATTTAAGTAGCTCATATTTATCTATATTAAAAACTTTATGACTTTGAATAACGATTTACTGCTCCAATGACAGAAGCAATAATAATAATAATAATAATAATAATTAGTGCATAATGAAATAAAATATGCATATGTTTTAATAAAACTGAATATATATATATATATATAAATATATATTTTAATAATTTAAAATAATTTAATATACCAGTGCACATACATAATTAATAATAATGTAATATCACATAAGTATTGTAGAAGGATTGTAGTTCATATATATCAAGTTGATATAAATGTAACTTTAATGGCTTTTAATGATGATTCAGTGAGAATATAAAACAGTTTCTATAACAAGAGCAATAATTAGGACATAACGTGTTTTTTTTAAGTATCGATAAATATAAAACACTCATCGTACTTCATTTAAGAACATATAATAAAATTACACTGCAGAAAAGAGCACTTCAGTCCTGGTAACATTACCGCTAGTTAAATATTATCCCTTACAAAGTAGATTATTAAAGCACACACATATTCAAAACAAGTTTTACCAATTCACATTTGTATTCATTTGGAGCGCAGTATCATTTTTGCCTCACGCTGAGTGTGTAAATATGTAAATGGACTCTGGTGATGTTAGAGGGTGTTGACAGCACATTGCAGTGTGTGTGTACAGTATGTCAGTGTAAACAGCACAGCATTTGCTCTCTGGTGAGGGTGTGTGTGTGTGTGTGTGCGTGTGTGTGTCTGTGTGAGAGTGAGTGTTTGTGTGAGTGTATATGCATGTGACTGTGTGTGTGTGTGTGTGTGTGTGTGTGTGTGTGTATGTGCATGCATGTACATGTAACAATGTGTGTGTGTTTGTGTGAATGTGTGTGCATGTAACTGTGTGTGCATGTGACAACGTGTGAGTGTGTGATGAGTGTGTGAGTGCATGCGTGCATGTGTGTATGTGACTGTGTGTGAGTAAGTGCGTGTATGCGTGCGTGTGTATGTGCATAAATATGCATGTGAAAATCTGTGTATGTGAGTTCATGTGTGCGTGAAAGTGTG
>CAIGQV010016192.1:2631039-2657404 GCA_903798115.1 Danio jaintianensis
ACTACTGTATTTCATTCATTTATAGTGTTAATACACCAGCGTTTTGAAGTACTAACATCTACACATCATAACTTTTATTACAAAGACAAAAAACAACAACAAAAATCTAAAAGTAACCATAGTAATGTCAAGAAAAAGCATGAAAAGTGCAGTGTCATGCAAAGAAATCTGGGAAAGTGAATTCATGGTTATTTACTGTATATATTAAAGAAACTTACTGCTGTGCTTGCCAGTATTTCACCGTTAAAAATGCAGTACAAACTGTAAAACTAATTTCTAATTTATACAATACACTACCGTATTCATTCATTTATAGCGTTAATACACCAGTGCTTTGAAGTACTAACATCAACACATCATAACTTTTATTACAAAGACAAAAAACAACAACAAAAAACATAATAAGTGAAGTGCCATGCAGGGGATTCTGGGAAAGTCAATTTACTGATGCACTCAGACATTCAAAGAGTATCAAAGCTCCTTCTTTTTGTTTCTTGTTGTACATATTGAAGGGGTAGTTTAAACTGCTATGAAAATAGTCAAAAAGTCAATTTACTGATGCACTCAGACATTCAGAGTATCAAAGCTCCTTCTTTTTGTTTCTTGTTGTACATATTGAAGGGGTAGTTTAAACTGCTATGAAAATATTACAATTTAATAATAGGCATAATAATAATAATAATGTCCCAATGAATTGTTGCTTAACCAAAAGTTTAACAGATAGCGTAAGACAGCAGAAAAGAGTTTGGGTAACTTTGTTGACTTTACTGGCAATTGTTCTTCTCAATATCATTCTTTTTTGTAAAACTACAACAAAGAGGGGAAAAGTATGTTTATATTCACATTTACTTTAACATGTTCAATTCAGCCAGCAGTAAAATTTTACTAATGAGACCATTTGAATCGGATATTAGCAAAATTGTCATATTTACACCACCAGCATAACGCGTAAGCCATGAAGATGTGTCTGTACAACAAAATACAGGCGGTATAAAACTGATTATAATCAAATGACCCTTGAATATTTACAAAAATATAGCTTTAGTAAAAATAGAGCACTTACGGACATATATTTCAACGTTTAAATCAGCCCCAGAAATAATCTGCATATGCGTTACTCTCGACCGCACGCTGAGAGAAACCGAAAGTAAGCCAAATATATAGTACAGTACTTTAAATGTCCAGTAGGTGGGGGTCAAAACCACAAGTGTATATGCGATTGTACAACAATTATAGTGATTCAAAAATATCTGTTTTGTTGGGCCGAATCTCGTTATATTTTTGACGTCAGTTGTGAGCCGGATGGAGAAGGAGGAGGGGCCGCAAATGGCCCGCAGGCCGGCAGTTTGAGACCCCTTATTAGTACTGTTAACCAGGTTAAGGATTTTCACTGTAGCATTTATACAGTTTTTTACCATTGAAATCATTGCCATTTTTTACAGTGGGTTGCATATTTTTACTGTAGCATTATTATCTTTGTTTAACCGTCAAAATTACGTTTTGTTTAAGAACACTGTTAGCATTTACTCAAATTTATTGCACAGACAGAGCGTTGGTGAGCGTACTAATTACCATTAAGTTTAAAGATAATATAACATAGAGATAATGTCAGTAATAGTGGTTTGTAGGAAACCTGAACAGCAGATCATGAAGCGATAAGTGTACACTTGTGTAGTTTGTGTGCAGAGTGAATAAATCAGCACAGGGCTGTTTCTGGTGAAAAGGTTTGGACTGAGAGCGATGTGGAAAAGCAGAGCCGTGAACTTCTAACCCTACTTTTCCGAAATCATTTTTAGCTGCATCTGACAGTGGATAAGCGTCTCTGACAGAGGCTCCTGATGTCCAGGGGCCCCTGCGGTCCCCAAAGCCTCTGCAAACGTGATCTGCTCTTGGCTTGTTTTCTTTTCCATTGGCTTTGGCAGACTCACAGGAGCACTTGTATTTTGATACTCTCCTCACTTCATTTGTACCTGTCTTTGTGAACGGGTTTGCAGCTTTACTGGTTCAGAGCTGTAACATCCAAAACATGGATCATATTACTGAATTTCACCACGTTTTGCATTACAGGACGATAATTCAAGGCACAACTAGATAGGTTGTGGTTTGTCTTTTGCAACAGAATGGGTTAGTACAGTTCACTAATTGTCAGCCAAATTAAAACAAACAAACAATATACAGAATACCTAGAGATGAAGGCAAAATGATGTAAAGTTTGTATTGTTTAAAAAAATATTTCCCAAGTGATGTTTCACAGCAATAATTTTGGCTACAGAAAAAGAAAACTGTGTTGTCCAATTACTTGCCTAATTAACCTAACTTGCCTAGATAACCTAATTAGCCTAGTCTTAAGTATTAAGTCTTTAAATTGCACTTTAAGCTGAATACTAGTATCTTGCAAAATAACAAGTAAAATATTATGTACTTTCATTATGGCAAAGACAAAATATTACTTATTAAAAGTATTGTTTTATTATTTATTAGTTATTAAAACTATTACATTGCTACAGCAATTCACATGTAAAAATTTGTTTAGCTGTTTTTAGAGGCTAAATTCAACTTAAATACCACCAAATTGTCTATACCATACCTGTCAACATTGGGATGTGAAAATAAGGGATCCAACCCCCAACTCCAATTCAATATTATTATTATTATTATGTGTATATGTCTGTTCAAACACGCACCCAAAACCCAGAGTGTCCACCTTCGCTCCACTTCAAATCGCGTGTACATAATCCGTTTGGGAAAGCGTCTATTTATCACTATAGATCCCGTCTGACAGTCACACACCGCTACATAAACTGACTGTTTTGAGGATTGCATACGAGGGGCAACGGCGCCTGTAATGGAAAGGAAGGGAATCCCGCCGTTTTTTAATTTATTTTAAAGTGTTTACATGCATTTAAGAGCAACGGGCGTCCCCTGGTGGTTCAGTGGTATGGGTTGTGCATAGGGAGGATAGACTCTGATGTTTATTGCCACCCTTCATAGAAAGATTAAAAATACAGGAAAATACCTTTATGGGATGATAACGGGATAGAATTGTAAAATACGGGAGAATACCGGGAAAAACGGGAGGGACATCACTTTGTTGCAGAGACGCTATTGGTTAAATGCCGGCAAAGTAGAACACGGAAGCAACTTGAAGCGGAAAGCGCGAGTATGGCTGTTTCTCAATATGCTTTCTTCAGCGATCTTGTGTCCTTGTGTTCTCGTGTAACGTCATCGTCAACCGCCAAAGTTCAGTTCTAAAACTCAAGGCCGCAAGAACGGAGGACGCGTGAAAGTTCCCGGATGTGTTCTTGATATCAAGGATGCGTCGATGCAGACTTGAGTGCAAAACTCGCTCGAAAGTTCCAGAAGTCATTGCGGCTGATTCTGAAAAAAGCAGGTGGGAAGCGCAGCATTTTATACCTGTTTAATATTAAAGTTCAGATATATAACTTATTTATCTCAGGAGTTTCCCTAAATGAGACGGTGAAAGTAAACGTTCATAATGAAAATCTTAATAAAGGCATAAACACATTAAGGGTGTTTATTTGCTGAAATTCGTATTAAAATCGGTGTTATTTGTATTGTGCAAAGTATATTTGTAAGGCTTTTGTGCATGTTATATATATTGAAAAGGGGGACAACAATAAATCGTTGTATGAATGCTGTAATGCTTAAATAATTTTCCATTAAAAATGCGTGAAGGTCCTGTGACCATCAGGAAGAACGCAGTGTCTCATTTCTCAGAGCATGCATTCTCTGTTCTCGCGGTCTCCCGAGTCCCAAGAATTTATGTTATTTATTATTTGATTGTTCAAGCTACCTCAGAGAAGTGCTTTGTTTGTTAACAGAGTTGTTGAATGTTAAAATAAGGTGAATTAAAAAATAAGGAACATCCTGGATCTGTTTATTCGCTCTTCTTTATTCTTTTTTATGTTTTATAGAAGTATCGGATCGGGTTTCGGTATCGGCAGATACTCAAAATCAAATGACTCGGACTCTGACTCGAGGGCAAAAAAACCTGATCAGGACATCCCTATTGGCAATTATTTAAGTTGAACATATTTTCATGTCTATGTTCAAAAAGTAGGGGTGACAGTTAAGGGATTAAATATGAGTACTAAAACATAGTAAACCATCTTTTTGGAGACTTCAGAGGATCGATTAGACTGTTGCCAACCCTCAGAGGACTTCGAGGACAACATAAACACTTAAGCAATACACAAATACTCATGATTTAAAATTTATTGTACACATAGATCATAGATATCACCGTTTTGAAAAGCACACTATATACTGTATGACTGCAGGTTAACTATGTATATTTACTGTCCACCCTATAAACAACTCCTTAACGTTTCTGATTTTGACTGTAATGTAATAACGTGCGCCTTTTGTAAAGCTGCTTTGGAACAACAATTACGGTGAAAATCGTTATACAAATAAAGTTCAATTGAACAGTGTTGTTTCAGCTCATTTTACTGTAAATAAGTAGTTTGGACAAGCAGCAAATATCTTTTTTTTTTTTTTTTTTGGTGTAAAATATTGATTTTGCTACCAAAGTTATTATAGTAAATGAAAACAAACGAAAAAACAAAATGTAAAATAATTTTCGTTACCTGAAACAAAAATAAAAACGAGTTGTTTTTTTTTTTAAACTAGAACTAACTGAAACTGTATTGTGTACATACAAAACTAACTGAAACTAACTAAAATTATAGCAAAAATGTCCTTTGTTTTCGTCTTTGTAAATGTATTTAATACATAAGCCTACCGTACGCCTTTTAGAAGTAAATCTATTTACTTCGCGCTGCCAGGTGTTTGACTCGAGTGGCACCTCAGTCTGTAATCCTGATGCTATTGGCCAGGTCCTCCTCCAGTCAGTCCTTGCTGTTGGTCCCGTGACAAAAACGAGTGGACATGACAGCAGCACGGTGACAGCATTAAATGCAGAGACTTAAAATTATTAATTTAACACATTTGTGCCCAACAATAGATTTTATTTCTGTCTTATTGATCATGAGCGAATCGTTCTTTTTAACCGGATCTTCTAAGAGAACCGGTTTAACTAGTTCACCAAATCGAACTGAATCATTTGAAACGATTTGCGTCTCCAGTAAGCACTCTTATCCACAAAGTACTTAATTTTTAACATGCCTAATACCCCACTCACTTGAAATAAACAACTGAGTTATTCAGTTATTAGAACAGTAGACTGAGATCAGATTTGAGAAGCTGTGAGCTGATAATAGTCCGCATGCATGATCCAGCAGAAGGTGAACCGAACACAAACAGTACATGACAGCCTGCTGTGATTGAACTAAACTTGAACAACTGCAGCGCGGGTAAACCGAGGGCTTAATGAGGAACCTGGCGAAACGTAAGTTTATTTCATAACAGAAAATCTAAAAAATTTAAATAAGTGAATCATGCTTCAGTTGGGTTAAAAACTTAATTGTAAGAAACTTTCAGATCATGGTGATGTTTTAACTTACTGAAATTATGATTGCTGACTACATATTTTTGGTATGTTGAGTCCAAACGTGGGAAGATTGTCACAAACTGCACCATAACGGTTTGCGTTAAAGATCCGAACTTCCCATCACTACTGTGTATCTAACCTCAGAAGCAGCCTTGCACACATATTGTAATTAGGCCTGCTATCTTGTGGGCTGTTGTATTTGAATTTGAGGATGGGTAGATGGTAATGGTAGATGATAGTGTTCATGTGACCTCTCAATACGTTTAAAAAAATGTATCTTTGGTTAAGTTTTATTATACAATATTTATTCTAATGATTTTGAATCTTGCACCTAACAAATATCCTAATTTACTAAACTAAACTAAAACTAATACTGAAAGTAATAAAAACTAAACTAAAACTAAGCAATTTCAAAATATAGAAACTAATAAAAACTAGTAAATCTACATCTAAAATCTAATTAAAACTAACTAAATTTGAAAACAGAAAGTCAAAACGAAATAAAAACTAAAACTAATGAAAAATCTAAAACTATTATAACCTTGTTTGCTACACGCTAACTAGGGTGTTACGCACGATTGCTATCCAGTTCATTAAAATGAGCATTCTCTTAGTCAAAGATATTTGTTTCGCTCATTTTACGCAAATGCTAAAATTTTACGCTAACATGCTAACTCTGCAATATCATTGGTGCTAGCCTTAGCAAACACTGCTAATCATTTATCGGTGACACACACAATGTTGACCTGCGATCTTGATGAGCTCAAATATTTAGCGGTGCTCAATCGTAGCCCGTGTCTTCTGTCCACAGCTGCAAAGACTTGTCT
Source organism: Danio jaintianensis (assembly GCA_903798115.1). Taxonomy (NCBI): domain Eukaryota; kingdom Metazoa; phylum Chordata; class Actinopteri; order Cypriniformes; family Danionidae; genus Danio; species Danio jaintianensis. The sequence goes on from CAIGQV010016192.1 coordinate 2,637,340, forward strand.
TTGTACACTGTTAGCATTAGCATGTGTGTGTTTGGCGAGTCTGTTGGCCTCCGCTCCATTCAACAAAACTTCACACCAATCTCTCAGCCTCTTCGCACCCGGGAGAGACTCACAGGGCATAAATTAACCCCACAAAAAGCAAAAAAAAGACCAGCCAGGAAGTCATTTTCATCTCCTATTAGCACGTTCTTTCATAACACAATGAGAAAACCGCCATGGTGTTGAAGACGGAGAGCTCTGCACGTTTTTTTTTCTCTCACACTATAACGATTTTTTTTACGCCTATGTAAAGCTATAAAGCATTTGCCTACTAATTCACCTGGGGACTCGATATGTTACTTTAATGAGTGTCACCGGAGCCCTGGTTAATGTGTCTGTGACTCTTGCAGCATTTGGGCAGAGGAGGAACATCTTACAGAGGAAGGAGAAACCACTGGAAGATTCTTCGTCACGCCAAGCGCTTGTCCTACTTCTCCAAGACATTACTCACGCAAATCAAAACAGAAAACCTCTGCACTTACATGCGGCTCAATGTTCAGACTGCTTCATCAGAACAAGGAGCATTTTAGCTGATCAGTAAGATCTAATTACACATTTAAATTCAATTTTTGTTTTTTTTCTGCAGTGATGCCACAGGAGAACACGTTTGTTTTGGTTCCCCTAATGGCCCGTTTCCACTGAGTGGTATGGTACGGTATGCTTTTATGGCAGTTTCCACTGTCAAATGGTACCAAAAAGCGAACCGAACCGTACCGTACCAGAGCTCAAACAAACCTTGTCGTCGTCTTGATGAAAAGCCACAAAGCCAGGAAGAAGAGCAGAATCTACCATGTCCTGTTGTTTACGAGGCCGTCTAAAAGCGCGAGTGGTTTCACTTTCTCGAGAGTTCGCGTGCGTTCGCCACGTGTCTATATTTGAAATAACGAACTTGAGCTAATGATAATAACGTGCACGTGATTATTGAAGTGCTTCTGACATCCTTTCAGAAATGGACAAACGTGAGAGTGAAGCGCGAAAAAACAAAGGAGAAGCCTGAAAAAAAACAAAGAAGCAAATGATTCTTTCAGCAGCCTAAAACATGAACAAACTGCCGTGTTTAACTATTATCATCACCTTTTGGACTATTATGAACTCGGAATGACGGAATTACTTTCTAACAAAATGCTAAGGTTACATGTGCTGGTAAAGATTAAAGACACAGATGAGAGGTTTGCACTGACTGTATGTTTCGTGTTGTTTTTGGACCCAAATAAGGACTAAATGTATGCTGTGTGTAGTTTTACTGTAATTGGTAACATATTGGAGACTGTAAGGGTCTGTATGTGTTCATATATGTTGCATTTATTTATTTATTTTGTATACAGTATAATTGCAGAAGTTACAGTAGGCTATTTTGCACTCAAGCATCATTGATCTGCAGTTATAATCAAATCATGTTCATAGAAAGGTTAGTAATGAACATTTATACACAAGTATTTATGTGTATAAAGCATCTGTTTTGTGAGAAGTGCTTCTCATATGATATGTGAAAGAACCGTGCAGCTTTACTTTGACATTTTCTCGAGCGACAATGACGTCGACAGAAACCTTCTGTCGTACACCACGCCCACCGAAATGGTACCATTGATACCCTTTTGGCAGTGGAGACACAAGCCTGATAAAGGTGACCCGCACCGTACCGAACTGTACCGTACCACTCAGTGGAAACGGGCCATAAGAACCTTTCAGTCAACAGTTCTTTAAACAACCATTTCCACTGTATTTTTTTAGTGTGTAAAGCATTTTAATTACTTTTCTTTTTTTTCATTTTAAAGAACTTTTTTAGGAATGGAAAATTCTGTGGATTTAAAAGGCACTTTGTGGAACTATCAAAAGCAATAAAGAACCTTTATTTTAAGAGTGAAAAAGAGGTACTGATCCATTACAGTGCATTTATTTATATGCATAAATAAAATAAATAAATATATGAACGTATATACACACAAAGTTTGGTGTCGTTATTTTTTTTTTCATGTTTTTTCTTTTTTTAAGAAAATTATTCTGTTCGTCAAGGTGGCCTTTATTAAATGTAAAAAAAAAAGTTAAATTGTTAAATATTTATTAAAATTTTAAGTAACTGCTTGCTTATTGTATGTAATTTCAAATGAAATTATTACTCCAGTCATTACTGCTTTTATTACTATTACCATTAATAATAATAATAATACGAATTAATAATAACATTAGAGTGATTTCTGAAGGATCATGTGACTCTGAAGACTGCAGTAATGAAGCTGAAAATTCATCTTTAAAATCACTGGAATAAATGATTAAATTAATGATTAAATTAATTTAAACTGTAAGCACTTTAATTATTGCTATATAACAACACCAACAATATTAATAATAATAATACTAACAACAATATTAATGTGCATACAATTAATACTAATAATAATTAATATTATTATTTTATTTTTTATTATTATTATAATTGATAAAATGTGACAATTTTCCATATAGTTATAATAATGCTTCTTTTTTATTTCAGTTTTAGTAATTTTAATACCTTCATTTAATTACCAGAGGAACATTTGTAAATTTAAGACTTTTTTTAATATTGTCATTCAGTATTTTATTTTGTCAATTAACAAAAATTTTACAATTTACAGTTCAGTTTATGATCAGTTCATTTAATTAATTATCAATTATTTATTTATATATTACTTTAAAGACAATCATTGTGCTCCTTGAAATGAAATCAGATGGAATTGAATATGTACTGACACCAATCTCGAGTGTTTACAGTACGTCAATTATTATACAGATAGCATGCCACCTTTATGACTGAAGATTTTTGCATCCATTAAATACTTCAAGACTTCACACTTAAATCAGATGAAGTAATATTGTGACATGCAAAATGTCCTAATGGAGTCATAATACGCCCAATCACTTAAGCATTTTACAGAGCATGTGTTGTGACATTTTAATTGTCTTTGAAAAACATTGTAAAAGGCGACGCCGCGGTTTCGCCGTACACGGATGTGCACAGGACCATATGGCTGCATGCATATTTTCTCATTTCATACATGTTTCTTTTTGACATCAATAATTCCTCGGCATCCAGTAGCGTCTGGACTGTTTCCAAAGCAATTATAAAGTTGCTGTGGAAACCGAGGCCGCCTGCCAAAAACGAACCATACTGTCTGCGCTCGGCAAAAGAAGACACAAGACAAAGAAAGAGCAGATACAATAGAAACAGAGTGACAGCATATCTGCCAAACGCCGTTATGATAATTCCTGCAAGTGTGTATTGTTTCATCAGACCACTTACTGAGTCAATGGAGATTTTATTTTCCTTTTTTATGATTAATTTGAGATCTTTTTATTTTCAAAGATGCATTAAAGATGCATTTTTTAAAGATTCATCCAGGAAGAATGCATAAAAAATAATAGTACTAATAGTAAATACTAAGTAAAAGTGTTATTACAATAAATAAAAAGACAAATAATAAAATAAAAGACAAAGTAACAGTGGGGGTATCTCTCTCTCTCTCTCTGTATATATCATACTGTATATAATATTGAAAACGCAAATAAAAAAGAAAGTAGTGATTTCCATTGCAGACAATATGAACACAAAATATTTCATGTATTGTCTGGTCAACTTCATTTCAATTGTAAATATACATCCTTTCCTGTCATTCAGAACTGCAACACATTCCAAAACAAAGTTGGGACAGGAGCAATTTAGGGCTAGTAATCAGGTAAATTGGTTAAATTATGTGATTTGAAACAGGTGATGTCAACAGGTGATTGTAATTATAAGTTGGTACAAAAGCAGCATTCAAGAAAGGTTTAGTCCTTTAGGAGCAAAGATGGGCCGAGGATGGCCAGTTTGCCAACAAATACATGAGCAAATTATTGAAATGTTTAAAAACAATATTTCTCAAAGAAAGATAGGACATTTGGATATTTCACCTTCAACAGTGCATAACATTATTAAAAGATTCAAGGAATCTGGAGGAATTTAAGTGCGTAAAGGACAAGGGCGCAAGCCTAAGTGATCCCTGATCCCTCAGGCGGTACTGCATCAAGAATCGTCATTCATCTATAAGCGATATCACCACATGGGCTGAAGCACCGCTGAAAGCTTCCATCATCCAGGTATAGTTTCTGGAGCTCACAGAGCTGGGTGCACCTCAGAATGGATCTAGTGGACTCAAGACACGGCGACAAATGAATCGACGCTGTTTATCAGCCTTCCTAAAGCACATAAACACAGCTATTCTCTCACTAAAATCCATGTTAGCCATTTAGCAACGAAGCTACAGTCACGGGGCAGACAGAAGCCCTGCCCATGACGCGAATCCGCGTGTATTGCTCAGTGAATTTGACGCGTGAATGAAGCGGATTTGACGCACGATTGAAGCGAGTAAACTCAAAATGTTTGCGCGTCTGGCGAATGGCGTGATTTATCCGCGCGTACCGCGTCTGGTGTGAACACAGCATTATTGTTCCCACTTTTAAAAAAATGTGTTGCAAGAACCAAAATTGGAATACGTGTTTATTACGAAAAAAAAATACGAGGAACACACTAAATAATTCATCCATTCAATTTCCTTTGGCTTAGTGCCTTATTTATCAGGGGTCGCCACAGCGGAATGAACCGCCAGCTATTCTGGCATATGTTTTACGCAACAGATGTCCTTACAGCCATAACCCAGTACTGGGAAACACCCATACACTCTCGCATTCACACACGCACTCATACACTATGGAGAATTTTGTTTACCCAATTCACCTATAGCGCATGTCTTTGGACTGTGGGGGAAACCGGAGCACCCGGAGGAAACCCACGCAAGCCCGGGAAGAACATACAACTCCACACAGAAATGCCAACTGGCCCAACCGGGACTCGAACCAGCAACCTTCTTGCAGGGGGGCGACAGTGCTAACCACTGAGCCACCGTGTCACCCCAAATTAAATTATGTTTGTTGTATTGTCTACAATGAAATACAAGTCAAAGTACATTTAGAAATCACTACTTTCTTTTTTAGTAGCATTTTCCATACTGTCCCAACTTTTTCTGATTTGGAGTGGTACATACTGTGCCTTTTATCCAATGTGCTCAGTGGAAACTTTACATTGTATCACTCAATGACAGGCACAAACAGAAGAGGAATAACATAATATAATAATAATACAAATTTCTCTTCAGTCTGTTCCCATAGCAAGATCTTGGGGACCACAATGGAGTTTTTTCTTCCTCGGGGTAGCGAGAGGTGTTGTTAAGGGCCAGAGTAATGTATTGTAACCTTATGCTAAGCTAATGAACAGGAAGATGAAGGCCCGGTAATGGATGCGTTTTTACATTCATCTTTTTGAGGCTCATTATAGGGGGGTTTGTGACAGCCTCGTTAGGACTGGCCGCCAGATTACCCATGTGAATAAAGCACAGAGCCCTCAGATATACACAATAAACACCGGCCGACACACAAACACACTCACCGTGAGCTCAGACCAACTTTTGGGCTTTTAAAAGCACACAATGACTCTGTGTGTTTTTTCAAGTTGCTGTTTTTGGGTTTGTATCATCAGATGCGTGGCATAATGTTGTTTGATTTTAACATGACACAAATGGTAGGATATCTCCAAAATATGCCATTATGCAGTGCATACCTTGGCAACTTAATTAATAATTTATGGGTTTTATTTATTTATCCATAAACCTGTGAATATGAAATGGAATATGCTAAAATAGTTGGTTGTTTGCATACAAGTGTACTGTTATTGAATATGAATTTAATATGCTCGTAGCTGAAGATTGCTCATTTGTTCTCATTAGAGATGCATATAGAGAGATTTCAATATTTACATTCCAGCGCAATGTCATTTAAGTGTATTCTTATATGAGGAAAAAATGTAAATGTGTCACGTATATAAAATTGTTGTTTTTTTTATGTTAGTACAGTCATATGCAGTAATATATAAATATTTTTGACAATGCAACTTTTTGACATCTATTCCAATCATGCTAGAGCAGAAACATAAATATATGGTTGCAATATCATATACATCATCATAAGAGATCATATATCAATACGTGAGAAAATTATTGAAATGTTTAAAAACAATGTTCTTCAAGGAAAGATAGGAAGACATTTGGATATTTCACCTTTAAGAGTGCATAACATAATTAAAATATTCAAGGAATCTGGAGGAATTTCAGTGCGTAAAGAACGAGGGCGCAAGCCTAAGCTGAACAATTGTGTTCTCCGATCCCTCAGGCAGCACTGCATCAAGAATCGTCATTCATCTGTAAGCCATATCACCACATGGGCTCAGGACTACTTTGGCAAACCTTTGTCAAGTACCACAATACAAAGTTTCATCCACAAATGCCAGTGAAAACTGTACTGTGCCAAAAGAAAAACCCTATGTTAACAGTGTCCAGAAGCGTCGTCAACTTCTCTGGGCTCAGAGGCATCTGGGATGGACCATCACACTGTGGAAACGTGTACTGTGGTCAGATGAATCAGTATTTGAGATATTTTTTGGGAGAAATGGACGCTGTGTGCTCCGGACCAAGAAAGAAAAGGATCATCATGGTATGGGGTTGTGTCAGTGCCCTTGGCAAAGGTAACTTGCACTTCTGTGATGGCACCATTAATGCTGAAAAGTACATAGAGATTTTGGAGCACAATATGTTGCCTTCTTTTCCAGGGATGCCCATGCATATTTCAACAAAACAATTCAAAACCACATTCTCCACACATTCAAAGTCCTGGTACTTGACTGGCCTGCCTGCAGTCCCGACCTGTCTTCAATAGAGAATGTGTGGCACATTGTGATGCGCAAAATGCGACAATGAAGACTCCATACTATTGCCCACCTTAAGACTTGTTTGCAGGAAGAATGGGACAAAATTACACCTGAAACACGTCATCACTTGGTGTCTTCAGCCCCTAAACGTCTTTTAAGTGTTGTGTAGTGCATGTCTTTGGAATCTGGAGAAATTTCAGTGCGTAAAGAACAAGGGCACAAGCCTAAGCTGGACTATCGTGTTCTCCGATCCCTCAGGCAACATTGCATCAAGAATCGTCATTCATCTAGAAGCGATATCACCACATGGGCTCAGGACTACTTTGGCAAACCTTTGTCAAGTACCACGATACGTAGTTACATCCACAAATGCCAGGTAAAACTGTACTGTGCCAAACGGAAGCCCTATGACCCTCGACTTCTCTGGGCTCAGAGGCATCTGGAATGGACCATCACACAGTGGAAACGTGTACTGTAGTCATATGAATCAGTATTTCAGGTATTTTTTGGGGGAGAAATTGATGCCGTGTCCAAAGAAGAAAATGATCATCCAGACTGTTACCAACAAGAAGTCCAAAAGCCAGGGTCTGTCGTGGTATGGGGTTGTGTCAGTGCCCTTGGCAAAGGCACATGTACTGCATGATGTTGTTTGATTTTAACATGTTACAAATGCTTTACTTCAAATTATGCCAAAGATACTAATAACCCAATAAATAATTTGTAGTTTTTCTCTTTAATTTTGGCATTTATACACCTATGTGAATGTGAATATGTGAATACAACATGGAATATGCAGGTCCTGCCAACATTTTTTGTAATAATGTGGAAGTCTTCATTGCTTATGATATTTGAAAAAACATTTTCCTTATCTTGTAAACAGGATTTTGGGTTACTATGTCAAAGATGTTTTTTTTAATGGATGCTGGATTTATTATAAACTTAATTTGGTTATTTTGTAAATTTCGTAAGAAAAAGCAAACCAGTGTTTATGGTGGTAGAAAAAGAGATTATAATGTATATAAATGTGTTTTTTATGTCTACAAATTAAAACGCTGTTAAAACGATAAATATAAGTTCCTCCTATAACATTTTTATATAAAATTTTTATATAAATGTATATTTTCTGTGTAAAAAGTTCTTTTTATTTTTACAGAAATTGAAAATGTATAATATATTTGTATGTTAATTGATGAATATGTACCCTCTCTTCCTTTTATTTATTTATTTTTCTTCCTTCTCTTGTTTAATCCTTGCTGTTAAAGCATGTGAAATATTGTTTTCCTGTATAATGAAACTGTCCATGCTTGTTCTGGTTAATAATGCATAAAAAAATGCAAATAAATAGTTGGTTCTTTGCATGCGAGTGTGCATATTGCCATTGAAAATGGTTTAATATGCTCATAGTAGAAGATGCACAAATGTTCTCATTACATATGCATAGAGAGATCAATATTTACATTCCAGCGCAACATTATTTAATCCACTTAAATGAGATTGGACGTTTCATTTGCACATTTGTTTACACATATGGGAAAAAGTAAAAATGTGCCATATATGTAAATGTGTGTTTTTTTTAGCCATCGACAGAACAGACTGTCAATATTTTAATGACTCCTCATTAAAAATACTGTTTGTGTGTGTGTTTGCTGATTAGAGGTTGCAGTTTCTAATGCAATTTTTATGAATAAATACATAGAGAGATAGATAGAGGGACCAGTATTTATATTCACACAAATCATCATTTGGAAGTTTAATTTACATGTGTATATTATTATGGGGAAAAATGCCAATGTGTCATGTAAATGTGTTTATGTTAATACACTCAGAGCAAAGTGTCTGAAAAACAAAGTGTTTTCAGTCTGACTCCTCATTTAAAATGTATTTTGCTGGCTAGACGTTGCCGTTTCTGATGCTGTAACAAAGTTTAGCAGGATTTGCAAAGTTTTGACACATACATGGTTCATACACATTTTTACTACTAAAATTCCATGACTTTTCCATGACTTCCAAGACTTTCAAGTAAATTTTCATGACCTAATGTTTCATGCAATGTCTACATATGCGTGGTCAAAAACAATACATGTTCAAATTTATTACAGCATATCGTAAAACACGCAACAATCTATTTAGTTTCAGCTTATATTTATATCTATGTAAAATTGATTTAGATAATGCTTACACCGCACTAATAATGTGAGAGTATGTGATTGGCCAAGGACAGAAAAGTAGTGAAGACAACTAACCTATATTCAAGTATACAGATAGCTGTTTTCCAGGACTTTTCCAAAACTTTGTGGGTTTTTCTGATTTTCTAGGCCTGGAAAATGCCATGTAAAAATTCCATGACTTTTCCAGGTTTTCCATGACCGTATGAACCCTGGACATATCCAGTGTCATATTCCAACACCAAAAACACAATTATATCATAGACAACATTATGAAGTCAATGAGTCTGACATTATGATGTCAGACACATTGCATGTTTCATGTTATATTTTACACAAATGGTAAGGTAATCTTATTGTTATTTATCTATACACCTGAATACACGATAAAATGTGGTACAATATTTTTTAATATCTGGAATTTTTTCACAGCACTTCAATTTTTACATATTTTTCAGTGTACATTTTGCAATGTTACAGCCTTATTCCAATTTATTGTTTTCATCAAATTATATAAACAATACAGTATGCTATAATGATAATGGAAAAGATGTTTCCCATAATGTCGTCAAAAATGCAGTTCGATTTTGATGTCAAAACCTTGACATTCATTTTTGACATCTACACATTGATGGCCGTTAGACCATCTTATATTATATTATATTATATTATATTATATTATATTATATTATATTATATTATATTATATTACATTATATTATATTATAAGAAAAGTTTGTTTTATCTGAAAACTTCAGTTCCAAATTACCAATTTTTAATGGATTTTGTATCCTTACAATTCATGTAAACTACCTTGATGTAGTAACTAATTTTGGTGACAAAAACACATCGAAAATTGATTACAGGACAGTTTTGAAGTGAATTTGATGTTGTTTTGACAATATGATATTAAATTGACATCAAATCAATTAGCATTTTTTATTTCTTTTGTTTTATGTCGCTGGGTTGTTTAAAATCATTGCGAAGTTATAAAAAAAAAAACTCAAGTATTCAAAGCCTTTGCTCAGTACTTTGTTAAAGCACCTTTGGCTCCAATTAGAGTCTTTTTGTGTTGGCATGCCTATTTTTGTGCAGTTTCTCCCATTCTTCTTTGCAGTAGCTTTCAAAATCCATCAGGCTGGATGGGGATTGTTAATTCACAGTAAAGACACCTAATATAAAATCAAAACATTCTTTTTCTCCTCTTCATGCCGCTTTCACATCCAAAGAGATAAGCAGATCCTTGCGTCATGTAAGGAAATATCATATATTGTGTTCGAAAATAAAGTACAGAGTTAAATTATGAGTTATATTACAACATATATTGTGTTGAGTATCGTCTACATTTTATCAACCATTACGCTTAATGATTTCAGATTCTTACTGAAACAATTCTCAGTTTTGATTCCAATGTATATTTAAAAAAATGGACATGTACAGTAGCAAACATTTTATTAATCCTACTAAAACAAAAACTAAAGACTATATATTTAAGGGTGCTTTCACACCTGCCTCATTTCATTCATTCATTCATTTTCTTTTCGGCTTAGTCCCTTTATTAATCTGGGGTCGCCACAGTGGAATGAACCGCCAACTTATCCAGCATATGTTTTACGCAGCGGATGCCCTTCCAGCTGCAACCCATCACTGGGAAACATCCATACACACTCAGTCACACACATACACTACGGACAATTTAGCTTACCCAATTCACCTATACCACATGTCTTTCAGAGCACCCGGAGGAAACCCACGCGAACACGGGGGAACATGCAAACTCCACACAGAAATGCCAACTGACCCAGCCAAGGCTCAAACCAGCAACCTTCTTGCTGTGAGGCGAAAGTGCTACCCACTGCGCCACCGTGCAGCCCATCCTGCCTCATTTAGTTCGGATAAAACGTACCAGAGTTTGTTTGCCTTTTTGGTGCGGGACGTTAGGTCAGGTTTGAAAGCGGCAATACTCGGGCACACACCAAAATCGGTCTAAACAAGCGTGCCGAGACCTGCTCGAAGTGGTGGACCCTGGAGTAGTTTGTTTGTGGTGAGTACGTGAACCGGCCTCAAACCAATCTATATGCAACAAGTACTTCGCTTCTTTTGGACTAAACCAGCTGCCGTAGTTAGCTGCGATGTGCATTCTGGGATGAGAAAACATTTTTTGACAATTTACAGCAATTATGTCAGATCGTGGACAAACGTGGAGTTGTAAGGAGGTCCATACGGCCTGCTGACTTTTCCTCCGCTCTTTGTTTACTTCCTTTTGTTACACACGTGAGTTTTGTGCACGTTAATTCTGACCAATCAAAATGCAGTTCAGGAAAATTGTCTAGCCAACGACGAATGTGGATGTTGTGATATGACTGCTGTTTGGTTCGGTTCAGAACAGTTGGGCTGTGTCCGAAATCACATACTTCCATACTATATAGTACGCTAAAAACAGTATGCGAGCAGAGTAGTATGTCCGAATTCATAGAATTCAAAAAACAGTATGCGAGAAGTACCTGGATGACCTACTACTTCTGGCGAGATTCTGAAGTGCGCATCCGATGCACACTACGCTATCCCATGATGCACCACGAGAGAATTCATGAACGGGAGTGAAGCGATGCAACTGACACGGGTAGGTCAAGTGATCATGACAAAATGGCAGATGTAGTATGTCCGAGTTCCATTCATACTACTCACATTTATACTGTATAGAATGTAATTTTCTAACGGCCGAGTAGTCCATTTAAATTTAACTGCAGTACCTACTAAGTAGTATGCAATTTTGGACACTGCCTCGCTCTGGTGTGAAATGGAACCAAAGTGAGTGAAAATGCTATACTGTATAATTTTTTACTTTGGTCTGGACCAAAGGAAACGTACTACAGGTGTGAAAGCAACCTAAATCAAATGTAAAAAAAATAAAAAATAAAAATAAAAATGCTACAAACAAATAAATAAATGCTATGAACAAAAAAGAAGAGTGTGGAACGTGAGCTCTTATCTATATATAAATACGAGTTAATATAAATAACAGTGCTTTCTGGTTCTTGTATCTGATTGGCTATTACTGCCAATAACACAGAAGTCAGTGGTTACAGGTTTTCAGCTTTCTTCAAAATATCTTCTTAAGTGTTCAGCAAAATAACAAAAGCCTTGAACCACTTGAGGGTGAGTAAATAGGGAGTACATTTTCATTTTGGGGTGAACTATCCCTTTAATGTGTTTCTGTCTTCGATTGAACACAAAATAATATATTTTGAAGAAAGTTGAAAACCGGTAGCCATTGACATCCATAGAAAAAGAAAATACCAACGCAGACAATGGCTACCAGTACTTTTTATATAAGAACTATTAGAAGTACAGTCTTCATCCAATGTGGGTGTACAGTCGTGGCCAAAAGTTTTGAGAATGACACAAATATTAGTTTTCACAAAGTTTGCTGCTAAACTGCTTTTAGGTCTTTGTTTCAGTTGTTTCTGTGATGTACTGAAATATAATTACAAGCACTTCATACGTTTCAAAGGCTTTTATCGACAATTACATGACATTTATGCAAAGAGTCAGTATTTGCAGTGTTGGCCCTTCTTTTTCAGGACCTCTGCAATTCGACTGGGCATGCTCTCAATCAATTTCTGGGCCAAATCCTGACTGATAGCAACCCATTCTTTCATAATCACTTCTTGGAGTTTGTCAGAATTAGTGGGCTTTTGTTTGTCCACCCGCCTCTTGAGGATTGACCACAAGTTCTCAATGGGATTAGGATCTGGGGAATTTCCAGGCCATGGACCCAAAATTTCAATGTTTTGGTCCCCGAGCCACTTAGATATCACTTTTGCCTTATGGCACGGTGCTCCATCGTGCTGGAAAATGCATTGTTCTTCACCAAACTGTTGTTGGATTGTTGGAAGAAGTTGCTGTTGGAGGGTGTTTTGGTGCCATTCTTTATTCATGGCTGTGTTTTTGGGCAAAAGTGTGAGTGAGCCCACTCCCTTGGATGAGAAGCAACCCCACACATGAATGGTCTCAGGATGCTTTACTGTTGGCATGACACAGGACTGATGGTAGCGCTCACCTTTTTTTCTCTGGACAAGCCTTTTTCCAGATGGCCCAAACAATCGGAAAGGGGCTTCATCTGAGAATATGACTTTGCCCCAGTCCTCAGCAGTCCATTCGCGATACTTTTTTGCAGAAGATCAATCTGTCCCTGATGTTTTTTTGGAGAGAAGTGGCTTCTTTGCTGCCCTTCTTGACACCAGGCCATCTTCCAAAAGTCTTCGCCTCACTGTGCGTGCAGATGCGCTCACACCTGCCTGCTGCCATTCCTGAGCAAGCTCTGCACTGGTGGCACTCTGATCCCGCAGCTGAATCCTCTTTAGGAGACAATTCTGGCGCTTGCTGGACTTTCTTGGACGCCCTGAAGCCTTCTTAACAAGAATTGAACCTCTTTCCTTGAAGTTCTTGATGATCCTATAAATTGTTGATTAAGGTGCAATCTTAGTAGCCACAATATCCTTGCCTGTGATGCCATTTTTATGCAACGCAATGATGGCTGCACGCGTTTCTTTGTAGGTCACCATGGAAACAATGGAAGAACAATGATTTCAAGCATCACCCTCCTTTTAACATGTCAAGTCTGCCATTCTAACCCAATCAGCCTGACATAATGATCTACAGCCTTGTGCTCGTCAACATTCTCACCTGAGTTAACAAGACGATTACTGAAATGATCTCAGCAGGTCCTTTAATGACAGCAATGAAATGCAGTGGAACGTTTTTTTCAGGATTAATTTAATTTTCATGGCAAAGAAGGACTATGCAATTCATCTGATCACTCTTCATAACATTCTGGAGTATATGCAAATTGCTGTTATAAAAACTTAAGCAGCAACTTCCAAATTCCAATTTCCAATATTTATGTAATTCTCAAAACTTTTGGCCACGACTGTACATCATTCATCTTCACAAAAGCACAATATGTAGAACTTTTGAATTAGCACCAAACTAAAGGCACATTTAGTTTATCCATTGGACTAAAAGCAGCAACACATTTACTCTACTTTAAGCACTCAATAAAAATATGCCATCGCCTACATTCTCAGCACCATCAGAGATTATATTTATTTAGCCTATTTCATTAAGAATTTTTAGCCAGACAGGTTTAATCATGAGTCCATACTGTGCCTGTTTGGTCACAAAACGCTCTCTGCCCTCATCATTCTGAAGAGTTATAATGCCCTACCAGGTGTTATGTAGGACAGTCTAACATCGCATGCACTGAATGTGAGTCGTAGTTAAATGCAGCACATTACAGTAACTAATAGTCTAAGCATAGTTTTAAAATTGTAGGCAGCTGGACGGCATTGTTGACTGCACAAATCATAGTCTACGGTAAGTTAATAGCTTGGATGTATTTGAGTAAATCCCCTTCTGTTCTCTTGGAACACACCTGCATGGAAAAATACATCCATAAATTAGTAGTTTTCCATGTTTTGTGATTCATGTTTTTTCCTTCTTCTTTAGTTTATTTATGCTTTCGAACTGCATTATGGGACCTTAATCTTTCCTCCAACAACTTATGATGTTGAACCGTTTGAAAAAGGGACTTTTATTGACATTGTAATAAACTGCCAGTATTTTTTTCTGTTATTTTACTGACTTATTTTTTTATATATTATTTATTATTCAATATATTGTTCCAAACGACTAAAATGTCAATAAAATTAACGTTGTTGAACTGCAGAGAGAACTCCAAAATTCAACAGAGCAGAGATCAGGGTCCTATAATATAACTGGCGATCGTAAGTAAACAGAAAACACATGTGAATCACAAAATATGGAAACTGTTAATGAACGGATTGTTTTGTTTTATTTCTTTTTTTCAGCATGTGATTCATTTGTTATTCAAAAGAAAACCACTGGTTTGAACATGAATTAATCTAGAGCTAAAATAAAAAAGTAAAATATATATGTTAAAACACATCCTAGGCAGCACAGTGGCTCAGTGGTTAGCACTGTCGCCTCACAACAAGAAGGCTGGTTCGAGTCCTGGCTGGGCCAGTTGGTGTTTTTGTGTGGAGTTTGCATGTTCTCCCCGTGTTTGCGTGGGTTTCCTCCGGGTGCTTCGGTTTCCCCCACAGTCCAAAGACATGCGCTATAGGTGAATTGGGTAAACAAAATTGGCCGTAGTGTATGAGTGAGTGTGAATGTGAGAGTGTATGAATGTTTCCCAGTACTGGGTTGCGGCTGGAAGGGCATCCGCTGCGTAAAACATATGCCGGAATAGTTTGCGGTTCATTCCACTGTGGCAACCCCTGATAAATAAGGGACTAAGCTGAAGGAAAATGAATGAATGAAAACACATCCTAAGTAAACCTAAGCTAGCTAATCAAGATCTTCAAGACCACTAGAAACCTTTAGACAAATGTGTAGGAGCTAAACTCAATGCAGAACATTGGAGAACATTCTGGAGGAGAACTGGAGATCCCTGGGTAATCTAAAAAAACATTTTATACCCCTTTTTCCACTGACACAGTTCCCAGACTCTATCCATTCTTGAACCATGAAATTTCAAGTTAGAGAGTGAATCCAAATTACAAGTCCTATATATATATATATATATATATATATAAACAGATAACAATACTGGCAGTTCATGCAAATACTGTTACCAGAACCAGCAAAGAACAGCAAAAAAACAACTAAACAAAACAAAGAATGCTGGTGAATTGCAGAGCTTGTGAAAAGTACTCTCTGTGAGATTGTAGATTGTGACACTATAGTAGTTTAAATCAATCCGCTTTATTTACATGACACATTGACATTACTACAGATTAGCTTCCCTGTTGAAAAGTTCTGCATGAATTCCATGTTGGTCGAGACTGATTTATGCTGCTTAGAACTGATACAATGCTGGTCTAGCCGGTGGGCTATATCCAGCACAGGCTCATTGGAAACATGTGCTTCAGCCCACATTACTGTGAAAAGTGCTAAAACGTTTGACTGTAGTTTCTATGTAGAATGAATGCATTTTGACACCAACTTTTCTTTTAAAACTATTGACCGGGACATATTGGCAACAAGTAAATGACTATTTTGACCAAATACATACCACAAAACAACTTAAGCCTAGTTCACACTATGATTTTAGACATTTGCAGAATGCTGTGCCGTTCAGACTACATGAGTTGATTTTGTGTCTTTAAATCGATGTGGTGTTTTATGCCAAGTTCAGACTGCATGATTTTAGCCCCGATTTTGACTCGCCGATAGGTTTTGAGAAATCGCCGACAGATGCCTGAAATCACAGGCAAACCGATGCTCGTTCATGTAAGTAACAATCACACAGTGTGAACTATTAAAGACGCGATCTAAGAGAATCGCAGATTGTCTGCAATTTTAAAATCATGCCATGTGAAATGTGTTATGATTGAAAATAACATCGCCGATCACCTACAGCCAATGAGAGAGCAGCATCCACAAGTATAGGTATCTGCTGGCCAGCGGAAGGTTGAGGGAGAGGTTAAAAGGGCTTCTTCTTGATCTATTTGAACCCAAGAAATGGAGAAAAAACTAGTGGAAATTTGGCAGGAGCACGCATGTCTGTTTGACGTGTCATCTGAGCAATACCACAACCGGTTCGAAAAAAAATAAAGTTGAAGAGAATTGCTAATTCTCTTCAAAACCCAGGTGAGCAAAATAAGTACATTTTCTACCCCACTAAAGACTTCTTTCTCATTATGTAGTTAATATATGTAGTTTATTAATACTTTAATTTGAGGCAAAGCTGACAGAACCAAAAAAATATCATTCAGTCACAAGATGTCACCACAAACAGTGCCATAGACAGACACGGATCTATAGATGTGAACTCACTGACGGTCAAGATGATTCGAAGTACCCGGATGAGCCTGTGTTATTCAGTGGTTGTTATTTCGGAATAACATACGGAATAACGAGTGTTGCAACTGACCAATCCGAATAAAGTATACCAGACAGCGGTGTAATAATGTTAGTTATGAATCGCCTCTTGTTCCCATTCTGAATAGAATAAATAGTTTGACAACAAGCAGGGGCCAATGACATTACCACACCACATTGGG
Organism: Danio jaintianensis; assembly: GCA_903798115.1. Classification (NCBI taxonomy): domain Eukaryota; kingdom Metazoa; phylum Chordata; class Actinopteri; order Cypriniformes; family Danionidae; genus Danio; species Danio jaintianensis. The sequence continues at coordinate 2,654,403 of CAIGQV010016192.1, forward strand.
CAGCACGTTGGCGCAGTGGGTAGCACAATTGCCTCACAGCAAGAAGGTCGCTGGTTTGAGCCCTGGCTGGGTCAGTTGGCATTTCTGTGTGGAGTTTGCATGTTCTCCCCGTGTTGGCGTGGGTTTCCTCCGGGTGCTCCGGTTTCCCCCACAAGTCCAAAAACATGGTATAGGTGAACTGGGTAAGCTAAATTGTCCGTAGTGTATGTGTATAAGTGAGTGTGTATGGATATTTTCCAGTGATGGGTTGCAGCTGAAAGGGCATCCGCTGCGTAAAACATATGCTGGATAAGTTGGCGGTTCATTCCGCTGTGGCGACCCCAGATTAATAAAGGGACTAAGCCGAAAAAAAATGAATGAATGAATGTTTAAATGTTAGTTCACCCAAAAATTGTAGTCAGTCTGATTGATGTAAGTTGAGAAGACTAGAAAAAATAATTTGATTCAACTAAAAAAATTAAGTCAGCAATAATTTTTATTTTAACAGTGTAGAATAATTCTGGGTTCGCCAAAGAACCTTTCAGTGAACAGTTCTTAAAATAACCATTGTGTTTCTTATTGTAAAAATCAATTTAAAAATCTATTTACTGTAAAAGGTGACGCGGTGGCGCAGTGGGTAGCACGTTCGCCTCAGAGCAAAAAGGTCGCTGGTTCGAGCCTTGGCTGGGTCAGTTGGCATTTCTGTGTGGAGTTTGCATGTTCTCCCCGTGTTTGCGTGGGTTTCCTCCGGGTGCTCCGGTTTCCCCCACAAGTCCAAAGACATGCGGTATAGGTGAATTGGGTAAGCTAAAATTGTCCGTAGTGTATGTGTGTGAATGAGTGTGTATGGATGTTTCCCAGTGATGGGTTGCAGCTGGAAGGGCATCCGCTGCGTGAAACATATGCTGGATAAGTTGGCGGTTCATTCCGCTGTGGCGACCCCAGATTAATAAAGGGACTAAGCCGAAAAGAAAATGAATGAATGAATGAATATTTACTGTAAAAAAGCATTTGAAATATGATGATGATAATGGTTATTCATGGAGCCATCAATGCCATTAAAGAACCTTTGTTTTCAAGAGTGTAACAGCTAGCCTTTCAGTGTGCATCGGGTGTACAGTGTTTTTTTTTTTAGGTGCATTAAAGTACTGAATGATTGCACTCAGTATATGATTTCAGACGCCACTACAGATGGCTGTCCCCTCAAAAATGTGCACTGAGGTAAAAGGTACGATAAAAGTACATTATGTGGCAATTTCGGACACAGTCTTGGTCTGTAGCCATGATTCTAAACCTGATCCTTCACACAAAAGTTTCTGCACTGATTGTGGCTGTTGCTCGGTCCTGGCTCAATACTGCCCTCCTGTGGCCATTGCAGAGGTGCCCTGCATTAAGTGAAATATAAATTGTGGAGAGAGACCTACGTTACAAAGCAGAGTGTTCCTTGTTTAGTGATCAGTATATTCACCTATTGATCAGAAACGTATTGGTCAAGATTTAACTTATTAGTTATAGACACTAAAAAAATGCAGGGTTCGACACAATTCATACTGTCCAAATACAAATCAAGTAAGTTAACAAATTTAAGTGGATTGAACATAAAACGATTAAGTTGTCCCCAAAAAATCTCCAGAATTGTGTTGTTTCAGCTCATTTTAAATAAGTAGTTTGATCAAGCAGTGAAATCATTTTCTTTGAGTGCATTTAAAAAGGGACAACACATTTATATGTTGAATGTTGTTGTGAGTTATTATAATTAATTAATTTATAATTAAGTTTACAGGCCAGTATATAAAAAAATACACACAAAAAAACTGCAAACAAACATTAATATGTATTATAACAGTTTTATATCACATAATTATTATTTAAAATAAATAATAATTAAAAATTAATAACAATACAAATATATAATATTACATATAATATCTATATTTTGTAACATTTTATTTTAATAGTTCACAAAATGTTGCACACGTATATTTTTAGCAACAGCCAAAAATATGCTGTATGGCTCAAAATGATTTATTTTTCTTTTATGCCAAACATCATTACGTAAAGATCATGTTTTATGAATATTTTTGGTTATAATTTCCCACTGTAAATATATAAAAACTTATATTTTTGATAAATAGCATTTTTTTTTATTAATAGCATCCCTTGCTAAGAGCTTAATTTGGACAACTTAAAAAAAATCTTAATATTTAGTTGTTTATTTAACCGTCAGATACCAAAATAGTTGCATCTTTAACAAACATTGTCTTATAGATAACAAACCATACAATAATGGAAAGCATTATTAATTTAAAAATACACTAATGACTGTTTTGTTTTGTGGTCCAAGGTCAAAAATACACTGTATTAACCCTTTAACTGCCCCACCAAGAAAAAACCAATAGAATTGTTTTTAGAAAACTCCTAATGTCGCTAGTTAACACAATCAATGCATTTCCCATAATTTCTAAAATATCAGCCTCAACCAAATGGTTGATATGTCGGTTTATGGTAAAAGTACCGAAATTAATACATATACTATAAAAATCTATTTATTTAAAAACATAATCAAAATAAAACATTTTTGAACACTAAATCATCTTTATTTATTAAAGTATGCCATAAAATATTTCAGATTCTCATTTAACACAGCAATTTACACGTTTTCTTGATTGTTTTTTACAATAAAACCAAAATCAAGTGAAGTAGTGCAACAGGATTTTGTTTGTTTGATTTTTTTAGTAAACCAAGAATGCTGTGTGGTGTGAACCATTATTAAAACGGTCATTCAAACAACATAAAACATTGACGTTGTCAAATTGTATTTTATGTTGTTTTACAGGTTGTTTTTTAATGATCAATGAATATAAAACATATGATTTTTCTTTCAAACCTAGAACACATTTAACTATATTGTACTATTATAAATGTTAACTGTAAGTGCTCACACTATTTTATTGATGTGTAGCCTATACAGACATGAACTGAACTAGAACTGTAGTTGACCTTTTCAGACTGGGTTTACAGTA
>CAIGQV010016192.1:2657414-2687820 GCA_903798115.1 Danio jaintianensis
ACAGTAATTTTGCCACCTCTGCTATGGTCTCTGTTTCTCACATGGCACCTACTGTAAAATGATGGTCTAGACTTCATTTGCTACAGCAGTTTGCCGTCTGCCTCCCTCTGATGCCCACCTCTTTGATGGGACTCATGTCTGCTTGTTTGACCTCTGTGATGGCACTGTTGCACACAGATTGACCGGTTCATCACCCTTTCAGTCTATCCTGGTGGAAAAGTGTTCCACTCTTGCTGTTATAAATGATAACAGCAGGGTTTTCACCTGAAACTGTATCATTCTGTTGACTACCTTGACCACTAGGCTACCTGTTGTGCTACCTTCTTCCTCATTCCTATTTTTTTTGGCAAAGCTAGATTGAAATGTGCAAAGCTTCTGATGCCAAATGCTTTAATTAATTTATTTAGACGTACAAAAACATTATCATATGCCGCTTGATGTTGCAAACTGGAATTTTATCATTTAATTGTAACTTATTGTGACCATAACAACTTATTGTCGGTTGCTGGTCTTTAAAAATTTTTTTTACTCTAGCGTGAATCTGAAATCATTGTAGGCTACTGACAGGAACCTGCTTACTTCTACATTGAAAAAATAAAAAATAATAATAAAATGATATCAAACAGGCGAAATGTTCAGTTCTCTAAATGTACAATTCAGAAACTCTTGTTATTAGAGGTGCTAGTGGTGGCTGAAAACTGCTGCCAGCAACTTTACTGTTAAATGTATTGGTATACACTGTTAATATATAGAGTTGGGGGCGGGATTGCTCTTTTTTTTTTTATAAAATTGTATTTTATTTTATATTATTTATTTTTTTCCTTTATTTTAAGTAATGTTTAACAGAGCAAGGTTTTTCTTTTCAACAGTATTTCCTATTCTATTTTCTTCTGGAGAAAGTCTTGTTTCTTATAGTTTGAATGAAATAATAATAATTATTATTATTATTATTATTACTATTATTATTATTTTTTTAAACAGTATACACAGCACACACATATATTTTAAGTCAATTTTTTTTACTTTATTATTATTATTTTTTGGATGCAATTAATATATACTATATTATATAATATAGTAAATAATCATGATTAATTTCATCCCAAAAAAATTATAAAAAAGTAAAAAAAAAAGTGAAAATAATTTTGACTTAAAATATGTGTGTGTGTACTGTGTTATGGACTGTGTAATATTTATTATGTATATATAAATACACAAATGCATGCATATATCTTTTATTTATATGTAAATTTAAATATCTATGTAAGAGTTTTGTATCATTTTGTCTTTATGTATGTGTATCAAATATACATATACACACACATTTCACCCAATATATTTGCCAACTTCCGATTGCGTTTCATATATCATATCAGCATTCTTTTCATACACAAAGCAGGCACATATTGGGCCAAGGAAGAACATAAAAATGTATAGCGATTAAATATGCCTCCCAAAAAACACCAAGGTGGACACTACAGACAACTATAACAAGCGACACAGCATCACGGCGGATACGTGCGCGCGCGCTCTCTCGCTCTCTCTCTCACACACACACAAACACACGCATGCACGCACAGGATTTGCACACTGGTCTTACCTTTACTTGTAAATTAAGTCTTGAAATGACTTGAATTACTTTGAAATGATCGAGTTATCTTCTGTCCCGTCCGTTAAAGCAAGCCCTTTAGCTCTGGCATTGGTCGTCCATTATTTATTTACGTTTTGATTGAAAGTTCAATTTTGAAAAAAATTGAGCTGTGATATTACATCCGCTATTTTTGCAGTCAGTCAGAGCAAAACATAGAAAAAGAGCAACCACCGAACAAGAATAACCGTGAGCTCACGCGCGCCCCCTTCATTGCGGCAGAGCTACTGCCTGCCTCACCTCATGTCTTTTTAGTGCGGCTTTATGTCAGATCCTAACCCTAAATAAGTGATAGACATACGTGAAATACATTACCTTTTATATGGAAAGTGAGGACATATAATAAAAAAATGTCTACAATGTATAAAAACATTTTAATGAAGCATTACATTGGTAGCATATACTGAGTAAAAGGCATGCGCTCAAGCCGGTTTGCAAAGGATTGCGCAATCTGACGGTTCGGGCTGCCTCACCTCGCTTCCTACACTGTAATTGAACCGGAAATACGCATAATACAGCCATTTTGAATATAAAAATGAGTGAAATCAGACATTTCACTTATAGCAGGTGAGGATGACACCTGCCTCCCCTGACCACACGTCCCTGATACATACATATTCATATACACATATACATATATATATATATACACATACACATACATACATATACATACATAATTATATATATATATACACATATACACACACATATGTCAAAACAAACTTTTATTTTGGATGTGATTTGCCCAGCACATATAATCAATTAATTATTTAATTTTATGTTATAAAACATTTTTAAAGTAAAAATGACTAACGTCAAAAGAAAGCAGTTACCTGAAAGTCATTAAAACTATTATGCTTACAAATGTGTTCATTCTCACTATTAAACAGGACTTGAAATGTTAGAAACAAAAATTCTAATATTTGCTAATCATTTTGTCTTCAACTGTACACTATTTAAAATAGTCTAACTGTTTTCTATTTGAATATATTTGCATTTTTTTCTACATTTCAAAGCTGATATTTTTTAGCATTATTACTAGTCACAAGATCCTTCAGAAACAAGTTTAATATAATGTGGCATTATTAATACCAAAAAACCCAAAACAAGACTGTTGATCAATGAATATCTGTCAACACTTTTATGCAGAGCCTTGGAATTAGGGGGAGGTGTTTTGCATACTATATTGCAAGATTAACATATTTATTTATTTATGCATATACATAAAACTTTTTTCAAATATATTTCAAAGCGTGCAGCTAATTTACATTGCGGCTATTTGTGTAAACACGACTAAAAGTCTGACATCTAAAAACAAACAAAGTCTAAACTAAAGTCAGCGTTAATATTTAACTCTTAACGTTTAATAATATAATAATATGCATCTCTGCAACAGTCTGTGAAATTATCCTGTAAGCGATTTTCTCAATCCTACTAAGCCTAAAAAGCATTGTATGAATATTAATTAAGACGCGCTGACGTTGAGTACTGCCCGTTGCTTAATTAATATTCATGAGTGGTGCGCTCCAGAACCAAACGTCTGCCTTTCAGCCAATCAGATTATATCACAGGACGAACGTTTGGATACGTCATTAATATTCAGTAGCATAGTAGGATTTCACGAGTCACTTCCGGGAAATCTCGACCAAACGCGTAATGACGTAGAAAGAGTTTTGCGTCATGTGAGCAGCATTCCAGCCAATAGGACGCGGTGTTTAATATGGTGTCGAGACTCTCAAGTCAGCCCGTTACATTCCTTATCATAAGAAGAAGCAGGTGAGTTTCGATCTTAGAAATAGATTCGTGCTGCATGCGTAACACCTCCGCAAACGTCATAGTGTTTATAAAGCATTTGTTTGATTTTTGGATTCGTGTGAGGGAGAAATCTGCTCAGTTACTAACTTACAAGAATAGCAGCCTTGAACGCACTTGCTTCATGGCAAACATGACTGCTTCTTTGGTCGTGTTCTCATATTAGTCATGTATTGACCGAAAACAGATTCAGTGTGTTTCTTTTTTTGCTCATAACACCACAAACCGCACATGATTTCAACACCTGTAAGCTATATTTGTGTCTGGTTCAGATTTAGACGGCTGTTCTGTCATGTTGTTGTCTTCTCAGTGGTTGACTACTGCGCTCCTGAAAACATAACTATATGATTAACATACAATTTCTGATTTTTTTGAATTATTGAATAATCATGGGCGGTTCATCCCGCTGTGGCGACCCCAGATTAATAAAGGGACTAAGCCGAAAAGAAAATGAATGAATGAATAATCATGCTTTCCCAGTGATGGGTTGCAGCAAACATATGCTGGATAAGTTGGCGGTTCATCCCGCTGTGGCGACCCCAGATTAATAAAGGGACTAAGCCGAAAAGAAAATGAATGAATGAATGAATAATCATGCACAAGGCTCTAATATATAAATATTAATTGATAGCGATGGCATGTAATATGTGTATATTTGAGCAATTAGTTATTGATCAATTAATTGCGTTTCCTGTTCATGTTATTTGTCAATAATGACCTCTAGTTGGTGCTAAAATCTTATTGATGTTTTCCTCATCTTCACCACAAGAAAAGGCAGATATGGAGCCTATGAATATGTATATGGTCCCTAATCCAGGAATACCAGGCTGTCCACCAGGACTGGAGTACCTCACACAGGTCAGAACACCATAAATATCACATAAAAAAAATAAATAAATAAAAGTAAAAAGAAGTCTAAATTGCCATTTAGTGTAACAACAGTTTGTGCACCAAAAATCTTGCCAGGCACATTTAGAAAATAATATTTTGATGACATATTATACATATACAGTGCTCAGCATAATTGAGTACACCCCATTTTGAAAATGAATATTTGTATCCATTTCTCAGTGAATATAGGCAATGTATTTTGGTGCATTTAAACAAAACAGATTTATTAAACAGATATATTTATTAAAATAATATTTTAGTCACCAAACATATTTAGAAATAAAAAGATAATACAATTAAATTCAAGCAAAATATTGCAAAAAATAAAAATAAAAAAATTATTTCAATTATTTTGCTTCTCTTGATTTTTCCTCGTTTTTAAATTTGTATTTCATATTTTTCTATAACATAAATTTAGGTGAACTAGTTTTTGGACCGTTATCATAAGTTATTTTGTTAGATAAGCTCCAGATTTGGCTTCAGTACTGACTAATCTAATGTATATGCACAAATATATTATTGTATAGCTTCCTATTAAAAATATGAATTTAAAAGATACATTTGTGAGGGGTGTACTAATATGTAGTAGTTATAATGCATTTATAACCTGTTAACAACTGTGTATCTGTAAACATAAAATTGCAATGTCAATTTTCTTTTATAAATCTTGAATGCTTTGGAGAACAGATTTAAGTGTCTTTTAAAAAAAAAAAACCCACTTGACTCATTATTGCTAATGTAAACAGTTATAGGTATACAAGTTTATGTTTATTGATATGAAAAGGACACAAAATACTATTTCCAAATTGAGTGTGAAATTTATATTTTGCTCCCTAAAAGGCATAAATCTAAGGAAGTTATGTTACAAATTTTAGGTTGATATCTCAAAAATGAGCTAAAAATGACCTTACCCAATATACTAATGAATTGTTTTAAATATTATTAATATGTCCCATATTTTTATCCACCAGGATTTACCTATTTGTCATTAAGAAGTTTTTAGTCAAATAAATCTAATAATAAAATGTGTATTTATTGTAATAAGTACTATAGTAGTAACTATGTTGTTTCATTTTTACATATCTGGCATGCTGAATGACAAAAGAGCATTATTTCACCCATATGTAATTTTTAAAAAAGTATTTGAAACATTAATAGAAATTTTACTAATATATTATGCTTTCTTGGTATATAGAATACCTTTTGTAAATTTTAATGAATGTCTTTGACTCATCTACACGTATATGTAAATATAAGTAAAACACATATTTTTTCCTACTTTTTCAGGTAGATCAACTTCTTATCAAACAGAAAGTTGAGCTTATTGAAGGTATGTCTGACAGTTGATTACCAATAATACCATAACGCCTATTATAGACTGCCCTAATGCTAAATACGCTTTCATTCATTTAAGTGATACTACTTAATAATGAATGAATCTGTTGTATGGTTGTCTGCAGCTTTGGCAGGCTTCGAGAGCAACAATAAATATGAGATCCGTAACTCACTGGGTCAGAATGTGTTTTATGCGGTGGAGGAGAATGACTGTCTGACCCGTCAGTGCTGCGGCCCGCTGAGATCCTTCACCATCCGCGTCCTCGATAACTTCGGACAGGAGATCATCACGATCAACCGTCCTCTCAAATGCATGTCCTGCTTCTTCCCGTGTTGTCTGCAAGAGGTAACTGAGAAAATGACCCTTAAAAAAAAAGCAATTGCATTTGTTTACAGATGCCGCTTGCTTTGAATCAACCAGGGCCAGCCCAAACCTTCAGTGGGCCATAAGTAGAATTTTATTTGGGGAGCCCTTGGTGCAACCAATATGAAAAATTATCGTCAATCCTTGATTTATTTGCATACTGTAAATCTAAAACACCCATTGTTTTATTTACTGTAGCTGTATAGCTTATACTATGCCAAATATTTTTCACTTTAAATATTTTTATATAAGACTGAAGGGTTTATTCTGCAAAAATAACTACCTAGATGTACATTTTCCCACTTTTTATACTTGCCTCAAAACTAAACAATTAGACACAAAGACATTATTCTGAGCTGTAAGTAAAGCTGAAAGAAACAAAAACGTCTGGATGCAGTCTACACTAACCTACATATTATTATTCTGTCACAAGATGGCACCAAACTGTCAAGGACATGCAGTGGAATAAAAAATAAGCATTTAAATATGAATATGAACGTCAACACTGCAAAAAAAACCACATATATATATATCTTATTTTTTTTCTTTTGTTTCTAGTACAAATATCTAAATATTCAAAAATCAAGAAGCATTTTCTTGACAAGTAAAAACTATGGTTTTGTTTTCTGAAATAATAAGAATTAAGTGAATAGTAAAATATTATTAGTGAAAATTAATAGTGTTAGAGGGTGGCGCAGTGGGTAGCGCTGTCGCCTCACAGCAAGAAGCTGGTTCGAGCCTCGGCTGGGTCAGTTGGCATTTCTGTGTGGAGTTTGCATGTTCTCCCCATGTTCGCGTGAGTTTCCTCTCTGGTTCCTCTGGGTGCTCTGGTTTCCCCCACAAGTCCAAAGACATGTGCTATAGGTGAATTGGGTAAGCTAAATTGTCCGTAGTGTATGTGTGTGAATGAGAGTGTATGACTGTTTCCCAGTGATGGGTTGTGGCTGGAAGGGCATCCGCTGCGTAAAACATATGCTGGATAAGTTGGCGGTTCATTCCGCTGTGGCGACCCCGGATTAATAAAGACACTAAGCCAAAAAGAAAATGAATGAATGATTAATTGTATTAATATTAATAGTAAAAATTAAGTAATTTTTTCTGTAAAATAAGCTAAATAATCTGCCAGTGGGGTAAGTAAAATAATCAAACTGAATAATTTCAAACTGAAAACAGATTTATTTTACTTACCCCATTTGGCATATTATTTTGTTTTTTAATGACTAATTATTTCAGAAAAAAAGAAATTTTTTTCATTGAAAAATGTATTTTGTATAATCAGCTCTATCCATTGACAAAATATATATATGAAAAAAAGGAAAGTTCTACTTTTGGGGCCTCCCTGGTGGCCATGGGGTCCTAAGCAGCTGCTTAGTTTGGTTATGCTTTTGGTCGGCTCTGGACTCAACATTTCCACTTTTTTTTTTTTCAGCACGTCACTACTGCATACTGCTGAACTTCCTGTTTGGAAAACTGCTATTCAAAAAACTGAAATAAAATAATAATTAAAAAAAACAAAAAAAACAACAACAACAAAAAACAGTCACTTGGTATGTTAAAATGTCCTAATGTTGTGTTGGAGTCCCATATAACAGGTTTAAATGCATCTACAGTCAGAAAATATTTTTTTTCAGAATATGAATTTAATCTTATAATCATTTTGCAATGATTTTAATAAGGCTCGTTTAAATCAGTCTGAGTCCACATGAAATCAAAATTTGATCAATCAATCAATCAATCAAATGAAACTTCATTTATAAAGCACTTTTAAAAACACCTAAAGTAAACCAAAGTGCTGTACAGAAGAATAAAACTCTAACAGGAAATAGAGTAGAATAAAAAAAAAATGCTCAGCTTGCAATAAATATGTTTAGCCACACCCATCCAAAAATTAGACTACTGCCAATGAAAGATTAGAGGAGTGTAAAAAAAAATCTCCGCCCCTACTCTATATTCTGTTTGTAAATACTTCATCATAATGAAATATAAGCACCTTTCGGTCCACGCTGACTTTAAGGTCTCTAAGCTCCTCCCTTCCATAAGCCTGCTGTACTCTGATTAGTCAGTTGGCCATTTTTTATGTATTCTGTGTCTGAAATTAAATGTCCATTTCAGAGTGTTTGTATTTGATGATTAGGTGGGGTTTATGCAAATATATTACTTTGATCATGTTGAAAAAAAATCTGTAGCAGGTTAAAGATTTAAAAAATAGTAACAAATCGTTCAAGTCAACGTGAACTGGAAGTTGCTGAGACTTTTTTATTTCAGTATGTTAATGTACTTCCAACTATACATTGAGTAGAGGGTTGGGTCCGTCTTTCTTCTTATCATTCCCCCATAGCAAACTAATGGTTAGAGGGGCATGGTTAAGAATATTGTGGCTGAAGCAGTCAAATAATGTCAACAGAGAAGGACCAAGCAATCTTTTTGATTTACTTGCACAGAATAATTGTTGACCTAAAGGATAACAATGTGTGCTAGCAAAATAAATATTGCACCTTTTGATTGCACACAGACTTTAAGACAATTCAGAGCTGATACTTTGCAGACTATTTACATTGAAGGACAGCTCTGTTACAAACTACAAATAAGACATTTTTAATAACCATTAAATGGAAGTCACTACCATGATTCACACAAAGCACAGTGGGGCGTATGAAAAGGTGGATACATGATATTAGAATATTTGTAGTCTGGCTATTTATTGCTTGTTTTCAACTCTCTCCTCCATCTGTCAGCTGGAGATCCAGTCTCCTCCAGGGAACACAGTAGGGTATGTTACACAACAATGGCACCCTTTCCTGCCCAAGTTCACCATAGAGAATGAGCACAGACAGCCGGTCCTCAAGCTCCAGGGGCCGTTCTGTGGATGGAGCTGCTTGCCTGATGTCGACTTTGAGGTATATCGACTCTTACACCTCATGATCAGATGGTCACAGACACAAGAAATTCCTGACTCTCAGTGGAAATTAATGATTTTTGTTCATCGGCCCTTAATATCTCTGAAAGCTTTTTAATCTGATAAGCTGAAACCGATGTTTAGTCAAAAACAAGGCAATTTATTTAGATAAACAACATAAAGCCTAATTTAGTTGCATTAAAGGGCACCTAGTTTACCCCTTTTTCCAGATTTAATATAAGTCTTTTGTGTCTCCAGAATGTGTCTGTAAAGTTTCAGCTCAAAACACCCATCAGATTATTTATTATACCTTTCAGAAGTTTGTCATTTTTAGCTCTGAGCATCTTGTAGCTGTTTTTGTGGAATGTGCCTTTAATGCTAGTCCTCCCTGCCCACCGTTCCCACGTGCCTGTCAGTGTGCCTCAATCTCCGCCCTCGGCTGCCTCAGATAACAGACAGACATGAAGGAAGCAGATCTCACGTAACGTTTGTGAGAAATATTACAGTAAGAACTCTCCCAATGGTTATTTGATGTATTTGTTGTGGAGTTGCAACGATGAGTCACACACAATGTCGTTACAAAGTTCACGCACACACACACACACACACACACACACACAGCGGACACACACACACACAGACAGTGCGCGCATTTAGCTTTGCACTGTTTTTGCACGGCAAATGTGACATACACATTAATATCCACTGCTGTATGGATATCCGTTATGTTAATGTACAAAATAAACCTGATTTAACGTCCACAACCCGGGGTTGAAGCGTTTTCTTTTATAATTGTACTGACACGCGGCTATGGTGATAAAGTAAAGCTGAAGTAAATCGCTGTAATTCATTACAAACATGCACCGTTTTAAAAACGTGTTAAACTTGTAAAACTCACTCTTGATCACATTTGATGATGATTGATGATCACAGCGAACTGAACAGATCTTTTATTCCCGGTTGCTTTGCGCACGTCCTGTCTTGTTGATATGATTATACGTGTTACTACGGAGACATGTTAATATGCAGCTGTCAATCAATTCGGTGGGCGGGGAAACCAGACTCCTACATCAAGTTGCGGTCGGCCTCAAAATGGGAGGGATTTGGATGCTATTTTAACGTCAGGAAATTAAAAAAAAAGAGACTTATTGTCTTTATATCACCCCAATATGACTGTGGACACACTATACATACACACAGTTCTGTCCAAACAGCTTAAAAACGATGATTTTCATCATAGGTGCCCTTTAAGATGTTTGCATTGTGATTTTTTTTTTTCAAATAAACGTGTTAATTTTAAGCATTATGTGAAAATTGCTAAGTATTTATACTATTTATTATCATACTATATTTTTTATAAAATAATATAAATATAATATAATATACTTTTTAAAATAAAAATATTACTATTTTATTACTATTAATCATGTTATTTGTTGTGTCCTATGCAGATTTTTATTTACGCAGATTTTTATTTTCTTTTTTGACATAAAATATTACATACATCAATCAATCCAACTCCAAACAGCAGCAATCTTAAAAAACTATTATTAATTTTGTGAGATGTACTTAATTTTTTTAGCAGTTTTATTTTTATTGATTTTATTTATTTGACATGGACATCACAATTACACCAGACAAACCATTTTTTACCTGTCCAAGGGAGGAAACAAAATTAAAACAAAATTAATAAAAATAAATAAGCAAATAAATAAATAAAAATTACAAGACATCAAAAATATTAATAATAAAAAATAAATAAATACATATACATAGCATTATACATTTATACATAACTTATTAATGATTATATACAAAATTAATAGTAAATATTAAGAATGATGGAGTTTGGAAATTATCAAATAATAAAAAAGTAAATATATATATATATATATATATATATATATATATATATATATATATATGATAATATTTGTTTAAACATTAATTCTATTGAAACAGTAGGAGTTATTATCCAATCTGCTCTGTCTATAAATGTCCACTAGGGGGAACTGTTATGTAGCGGATACAATATTTCAAGTAAATATGCCCATATATGGATTGATACGTTATCATGCCACAAAGTAAGCCATTATAAACTACTATTTATATCTGTTTTCTATCTTATTTTCCGCTTGAAGATTCTGACCATGGATGAAGCCAGTATTGGGAAGATCAGCAAACAGTGGACAGGACTGCTTCGAGAGGCGTTCACAGATTCAGACAACTTTGGCATCCAGTTTCCAATGGATCTGGATGTGAGGATGAAGGCAGTGATGATCGGAGCCTGCTTTCTTATTGTGAGTAGGAACTTACAGAGAAGATCAAAATGACTGATTTTACGGCAGCTTTTCTCAAAATTGGTGAAAAGAAAAAGTCTTGTGTTGCTTTGCAGTTATTACAAAATGGTATTAGTTTTTTGACATCAAGAAATGATAAAGGGTGTCTTAAAAAATGTAGGCCTTAAAAAGTCATTTCATTTGACTGAAATGTTGTATTGCAGGTCTTAAATAATTTAGTTTAGTTTTTTTTATTTTATTTTATTCATTCATTCATTTTCCTTCGGCTTAGTCCCTTTATTCATCATGGGTCACCACAGTGGAATGAACCGCCAACTTATCCAGTATATGTTTTATACAGCGGATGCCCTTCCAGACGCAACCCAGTACTGGGAAACATCCATACACACTCATTCACACGCATACACTACAGCCAATTTAGTTTATTCAATTCACCTATAGCGCATGTCTTTGGACTGTGGGGGAAACCGGAGCACCCGGAGGAAACCCACGCCAACACGGCGAGAACATGCAAACTCCACACAGAAATACTAACTGACCCAGCCGGGACTCGAGCCAGCGACCTTTTTGCTGTGAGGCGACAGTGCTAACCACTATGTCGCCCCTTTTTTAGATTTTATTAATTTAAAATTGTAGTCATGAATTTTCTTAATTCTCATTTCTAAAGCTACCCAATCGGGCCAACATGCATCCTATCACTGACAAATCTCAATAAGACCTTTAACAAAACTCTACTTATTACGAATATTATAATAGCTAAATTAATAGCTTTATAACTATTATGGTTTAACTATCTTCCTTACAATAACATTTGTTTAAATGTTCTCAGTGTATTTATAAACCATATATAGTGATGACATCTTTTTTTTATTAAATGTTTTTTATAAAAAAAGTTTTTATTTATTTATTTATGAATTGTTTTTTATTAGTTTTTATTATTAAAAACGTTTTTAAAAGTTTTTTTATTATTACTTAAATTTTCTCGTCTATTAAAATTTAAAAAGTTGTTATTATTATTTATTTTAAAAAAAAGTTATGTTGAAAAAAAATTTGTATACAACTAAGGTTTGCATGTTTTGACATATTATTAAAATATGCGGCTAAGAAATAACTAATTAGATTTTTTTATGATGGGCAAGAAATAATCTTTACCGCTGGACCAACTGGGCCATTAGGAAAAAAAAAATCTTAGCGTTTAGCCCTGTATAAGTCTGTAATTTCATTCATAACGGTCTTAAAAAGTCTTAAATTTGACTTGGTGAAACCTGCAGAAACCTTTTAGTATCACATTAGATAATATTGAAAAACTGTACACTTTACAATAAGGTCCCTATTCATTTTAACAGATGCATTATAGATAAATCATGTCAGTAAATAGTCCACAAACATGAATAACATGCAAGTCCTAGAAGGACAGCTAAATAATCATATGAGTCACGCTTTATTTTAATGTACAATTCAGGCTTTTAATGCTATGACTTTTAGCTCAATAAACTACTAATGAGCTATTAATAGTTATCAAAACAACACACAGGTCGAAAACACTTTCTTTTAGCACATTGCACATTTACAGACACTTAAGGACACATTCATGCACAATTGCACACACTCTGGTCATGTATTGTGTAGTTCAGAGTGTGCTCCATGCAGGTGAGTGGGCTTGACAAAGCACCTGCGGGATACACTCTTTCCTGTCCATGCACCAGGCACTTTGTTAGAAACACTTCGATGTTTTCTATGTTTGTTTGTATAGCTAAGATTTTTTTTATTTTATATTTTGTTCTATTTTATATAGCTGTAACTTCTATTTCTAAGTCTAAAATGGTCTGTTTTATTACTTTCTCATTATACTCCATCATTTAGATTCATATTGATACTATTATTATAATTTTTTTTAAGGTCACAGGCGGTTATACACGCATATCGTGACATGTATGATTGTGTATGCCACAAATAAAATTTGAATATGCTAATAATAGGCAGGTAATAATTCAGTAGTAACCGGATATTAAATTATGTTAGTAGAGAGTTAACAAGTGTTAGTATCACATCAGATAATGTTGGAATAGGCTACAATTTATAGTAAACTACCTAATTCTTCTAGCACATGCTTCATTAGTGATAAATCTTGTCAGTAAAGAGTCCACAAACATGAATAGCATACAAGTTTGCATAGATTGTGTAGTGCTGAGTCAAAATTCATTATTTGTTCACGTTAACCAATGCATTACCTCACACATTACTGTATTTGTAAGTTTAGATTAACAAAGATTTAATACTGCTGAATAGATGTGTTGTTTATTGCTAGGTCAATTGATCAAATTCATTAACAAATACACAAAACTCAATCCAAGGCACTCGAAAAATAGGTGAAAAAGGTAAGCCATTTTTGAAAGACTTTTGAACTTTCACCTACTTTTCGAGTGCCTTGGACTTATGTTTTTTGTGTATCTTTATGAATCCCTTATCCAAAGAGCACTAACACATCAATTACCCCTGAAGCATGTTCTGTTTGATTCTCCATTAACAAATGCACTAGTGCAGGGGTCACCACCAGGTAGCCCGCGAGGATCACATAAGTTGCCTGCGGGCCTGTTTTAAAAATAGCTCACCATAGCGCCACTTACCAGTAAGCTGCATCTAATATTTTTTGTAACTATTCTTTTTAAATCACACTTGCATTGGTATAAATTTGAAAATGACATTAAGTTATATATATAAAAAAAAACTTTAAAAATATTTCATATTAGATCAGAGCTAGCTGGTCTCCACAGCATTGGTTGCGGGTGCAGTTAAGGGTAGGAGATGATTTGAAAGCATGGCAGAAAAAAGAAAAAAATATCTCATTTTCACAGTGAATAGGAGGAAGAGTTCTTTTTACTTTATTTGGCGACGGCAAAGCAGCACAATGCTGAGAGACATTTCAGAACATGTCACGCAAGCTACCATGCTAACTACCCACCGAGCAGCGCACTACAAGTGGAACAAGTCAGTGAATTAAAGGAATTAAAACAGTTTCTGAAAACAGCAGTCTTTTTTCACGAGACCGGTGAAAACCCCTAAGAAAAAAACTGCAACCGAAGCCTCATTTAGAGCTACACATTTTTTGATTAGAAAAACAAGGCATTTTCAGACAGGAAAGCAAAGCTGTGCTTAAAGACTAACAAATATAATCTCCACTCTGTCCGATGTCCAACTCGGGGCAACTACAATGGTTAGAAGAGTGTCGGCTATGTTAAAAATGCTGTAGATTTGGTGATAATTTCAGTAAAATCTGAAAGTTGATTTATGTTACACAATTGATAATCTGTACAAACATGGTACATTGTAGTGCATGATTTGTTAAAAATTGTTAGTGGCTAGTGAAAATATTGTAGAAGTAATCATTTTTAAATATAAATACTTGTAGAGATTTATAGAAATAAAGTGTTACATATTGATATTTATCTGTTTCCTACCTTGTTGAATCATTGTTAACAACTATTGTGAGAAATCATTAACATGATCAGTGTCTTCACATAGATGAATATCATGAATTATTAATAATATACATATAATTAAAAATAAATTGAACATATTTGTTATTTGAGAAGTGTGTATCAAATTGGTAGCCCTTCACATTAATCAGTACCCAAGAAGTAGCTCTCAGTTTTAAAAAGGTTGGTGACCCCTGCACGAATGTATGTGTAATTAAAAAGTCTGAATCCCAGAAGGACTGCTAAACAATCATATGCTTAATTTGTTTCAGGACTTCATGTTTTTTGAGACGAATAACTAACTGCTATGCAGAGAGCCTAACCATCCCGGTGTGTGAAAACCAGTGAAAATAGAAGACGTCGCCCTTCATCCATCTGTGAATCCACTGGAATGCATGTGAACGTGAAGCCAGCGGTGTTGAAGACTAACGGTGCTTTTAGAGACTGTGACGTACAGTATAGCTACAGGTGTGTGCTGTTGCTGGTCGTGTTTTATTCAAGTCTATTTCTTTCTTTATTTTTTAACAGATTCATTTAAATAACTCAAGCTATGAATGACACGTAAAGGAATAGCTCACTCCAAAAGAACAAAAAGAAACAAATAAGTCACATTCTTTATCTCCATGGTCTTCCAACACAAAACAAGCATTAGAAATAAAAAATAAAACATAAAAAAGACAGCTGTTTAAAAATCATTTCAAGTAAAAAAAAAAAGGTCACATATGACGTTTCTGTGAAGAACAGACTCTCATTTTAAAAGTGATCTATTCCTTTAAGAGCTGCCAGTACGACTATGCATTAAAACATTTGCATCGAATGACCAATATACAACTTAATATTACAAAACAGAGTTATATTTTATTGTGCTAGTTTTATTAATTCGCAAAAACAATATATATATATTTTGCATGCAGATGTTGCAAGCAGCTAAACAGTTGGTCAGAATGGACCAAAAATGTGTTGTATTTTTGTTATGTATAGTGATTTTTAGTTGCCTTTTGTATTATTGGTTTGATTGGTTGCTAGTGCTGACGGTGAGTTTTTAAAGAAGACAGTTTTTTATTGTGATTATTTTTTAGCTTATTTTTTGTAGTACTCAATGTCTCCAGAAGAGGGCAGTGATGATCTTTAGGTGTAAATTGCTCAGTTTTGTTTTGTTTTCCAGTACAAATATCTAAACAATCTTTGATTAAGATACTTTTTTTTTTTTATAAAAGTGATATTTAAAGAAAGCAATATTTATTTAAGCAATATATATATACACATATATATATATATATATATAAATATATTTATATATATATATTTGTGTGTGTATAAATATATTAAATAATAATTTTATATATAGAGAGAGAGAGAGAGAGAGAGAGAGAGATTATTTATATTTATATTATTTATAATATTATTATTTATTTGTATTATTTATATATTAATAATATTATATAATATTATTATTTTTTTTTTATTTTATTTTTTCATATGTTATGTTTCTGCTTTGGAAAATAACTAGAAAAATTATGAAAATAGGCTTGTTTTACCCTTTGAATTAACCTGTTGACTAATATTTTTCTTAAAGAAATATTTACATTTTAAATATTTTTTCCAGAAAACAAGACTTATTATTTTAAGTAATTTTCCATGCTAAATAAATGGATTTAAGATTGTTTAGATATTTGTTTTGGAAAATAGTTCAAAACTAAGAAATGAATTCTTTTGCGATGTACTGAAACAATCTCAACGTCTTTAGGGTATTAATTATTAAGTGTTAATGTTTGTTATGACTCAGGTTTGCAATTGAAACATCTCTATGTTACATGAATGCCTGTTATAGTTAGTGCAGAATGTATTTCTAGCAAGGCACTGTTCGTACATTTTATTTTTATTACTATTTATTTATTTATTTTGCCACATTAATGTCAGCATTACATTAAAATGGTTATATGGTGTAGTGCTACGCATAATTTTATAAACCAAATCAGTTTGTCTAATCATTGTGTATCTAATGGACTGTTTTTTTCAGCTACGATTCAACATGGTTTGATTGAATTAGTCTTTTGAGATGGAAAAATAGGACATTTGGTGGAAACGGCATTTTTATTTCCTCATGCTACAGTCAACAAATTAGCAATAATGCCTCCTAATTACATTAACTGTGACTTATGAATGGCAATAAAAGAGAACATGACGTCATACGTAATACAGAAACTCTTTTATAGCTTTTAATAATAAAAAAAATACAATTATTCCCATTAACCAGATAATGTTAAATCAAGCATGTCATTGTTAATGCAGCCAGACTTTGATCTGACCTCGATTTGTGTAGAAATTAAGATTTTAAAATGGTTTCAGCGTAGAAAGAACACAAGGCATTGAACAGTAGATACTAGAAGGGATACAGCTGCGTATACGCACATCAATATAGCATAATTTTTGTGACACTGTACAATAATTATTGTTTTTACAATACTGTGAAGGTTGGGATAAGGGTAGGTGTTAATAAAATACAAAATAATGTGTAATTTAATAAATAATATGAATAATAATTGATATAATTACTGTTTTTACATTACTGTGAGGGTTGGGGTGGGGGTAGACGTTAATAAAAATACAACGTAATGCGTAATTTAATCAATAATATGAATAGTAATCAATATAAGTACTGTTTTTACATTACTGTGAGGTTTGGGTTTAGGGTTGGTGTGGGGGTAGACATTAATAAAATACAATTAATAGGTAATTTAATAAATAATATAAAAAATACTCAATATAATTACTGTTTACATTACTGTGAGGGCTGGGGTAGAGGTAGATGTTAATAAAATACAATTTAATGTGTAATTGAATAAATAATAAACAATATAATTACTGTTTTTACATTACTGTGAGGGTTGGGGTGCGGGTAGAATAAAATGGGGTGGGGGGATAATAAAATACAATTGATGGATAATTTAATAAATAATATAAACATTTTTCATTAACTTCTGGCCAGAGCTGTATCCCTTCTAGAACCAACTGCACTGAACGCTGATCTGGAATACAATAAAAAGCATTATTTAGCTGAGGATTCAGTTCTCCTGTGCTCTGATAAGCAGGATAGTGCCAAGCGCAACAAAGCTAACACTGCATATTATATTCATTATATGTCATCGTATGTTGTTGTTTTTCTTCTTTTTCTTTGTAATATTATTATTAAATAACCCCGTTTTGTTGTAAACAAACAAACCAACCAAATATCTCTAACAGCAACCACTCTTTATGGAAATTATTTAAAGGATAATACAAAATAAACAAAAACCAGTCGTCAATTACTCACCCTCGTGTATTTATAAGGGGCTGTTCACACAGAATGCCTTTTTCCTTTCCAATGCGCTACTTTTCTATTATTTTTCAGTGTAAACATGTACTTGAACTGTTACGCTCACTAGGCCTGTCACAATAATCAAAATATCTACTTATCGCACAACACATGGACATGACCTTAATCATTTTTGGTGATGCAATATATATCGCCCATACATAAAAACATATTCTAGCAACATTTTAGCTGATTGTGCAACATCTCTTTCTCTATTGGAGGTGTCAGTGTCAGAATGGTTAAAAAACACTATAGTATTTACTATAAATTAAAATAAGTATATTTTCGTGTGGGTGTCTGACAACTGAAAATAGATCTGGTAGCAGATATCGCAGCCTCGGTTACTTTTTACCTTGCACTTTTTTGTTAACATTTATTATTATTTATTCAGGATATGCGTTTTCACATTCTGATTCCAATGCCTCATTATTAAATTGTTAAAATGATTCTAATTAAATGAAATATTCTTAAGAATGAAATATTATGTGTTCTTTGGAAGAATGTACTTGCATTATATGATGCTATTATTTTGTCATTCTTGCATTGTATAATGAGTGGCGTAAAATGGTCTTAAAATGACAGTAATATTGTTTATCGCAATACATTTTGGTGCAATACATCGTACAGCAAAATATAGATATCGTGACTAGATATCACGTCTTTTGAAGCACCAAGCATGTGAGCACCGCATTTTTTAGATGCCATGTCAACTTTTACATGCAGTGCAGCTCATCACTGTTAGTTCCACAGCAGTGGACCAATCAGAAGAGCTCGGAGGCGGGGCAAACGTTGCAAGTTTCTGTTAACAGGCACTCTGTGGGTGTCCGGATAAGCCTCATGCTTTATGCTATCTTTTTTCCAAACCATTCCAACTGTTGCATCTCACGTTTTTTAATACACTGCAAAAAATATGCGAAATATGCGAGCAAATGATTGAAAAAAGCAAATATGCAAGATAATGATAATTCTTCCATTTCTCAGACATTCTGTTAAATGGCTCTATTTGTGTTGAACAGAAGAAATAAAAGGCTTAGGGTTCGAGTTTCGAGTAGAGTTTTTGTCTTGTTTCTAGTCCAAAAATCTAAAAATTCTAGGCAAGCAGAAAATATTGTCTTGTTTTAAGAAATAACATGTCAAAATTAAGTGAGTTTTTCCTTAAAACAAGCTAAATAATCTGCCAATGGGGCAAGCAAAATCTTGTTTTCGCTTTGATATAAGATTAATTTGCTTACCTCATTGGCAGATTATTTTGCTTGTTTTAAGGAAAAATTAATTTAATGTTGACATATTTCTTAAAACAAGACAATATTTTTTGCTTGTCTAGAAAATGCTTCTTGATTTAAAAATTGTTAGATATTTGGACCAAAAACAAGACAAAAGATCTAAGAAAAGCATTTTTTGCAGTGAAGCAAAGACGCATTCGGTATGAACGATCCCTATAAGCCTTTTATTTCTTCTGTTCAACACAAATAGAGCCATTTAACAGAATGTCTGAGAAATGGAAGAATTATCATTATCTCGCATATTTGCTTCAACAGTTGGCCTTCATTGAATGGTAAAGAGCTATTAAAGCATTTTACTATTGATTGATCATCACATTGACTTCTACAGTCTTCTCTTTTTCATACTATGGAAGTCAAGAGCCACCAGTTTCTGACACTCTTCAAAACAATCTCATTTTTAACTGTAAAAAGGAACTCTTGAAACCACTTGAGGGTGAGTAATACATTTTCATTGTCAGATGAATTATTAATGTGAATGGCACTTATGATATAGTTCTAAACACAGTTGTGCTAAACTTTTACAGTGTGTTACATTATTTCTGAATGTAATTATAAAATGCGATTTATTTGTGGCCTATTTAATGAATATGCCCCTTGGAGATTTCTAGTATAATTGACTTCATTCTGTTAATGCGAATTTGTCTTATGAAAAAAAATAAAATAAAATCAGACACTAATCATATCGAGAAATCTGCATCTATACCTAACCCTAGAATTACCTGATGTTGCCGTTTTGTTTTTTGCAGTTTTAGTCAGTGATTTTTTTTTACAGGAGGGAACAAAAAGTGGTGTGTTTTAACAAACAAATCACCAAAAAAAAGAAAAAAAGACCCCTCTATCATAGATGTCTATAATATTCATATCATATTCTATCATAGCCAGCAGCTAGCTCTCTGCAACTCTCACATGGTCGCCCACTGAAGCTAAGCAGGGCTGAGCCTGGTCAGTACCTGGATGGGAGACCACATGGGAAATCTAGGTTGCTGCCGGAAGTGGTGTTAGTGAGTGCTCAGTCTGTGTGGGTCCTAACGCCCCAGTATAGTGAAAGGGACTCTATACTGCTCAGTGAGCGCAGGGTGAGACGTTAAACCGAGGTCCTGACTCTCTGTGGCTGTTAAAAATCCCAGAATGTCCTTGGAAAAAGAGTAGCCATCATGGCCTCCAAACCATCCCCATATCTTAATTGAGTCTGTCTCCTCTCCACCAATCAGCTGGTTTGTGGTCTGGCGCAATATGGCTACCGTCATGTCATTCAGGTGGATGCTGCACACTGGTGGTGGATGAGGAGATTCCCCCAATGTGTAAAGCACTTTGAGTGTTCAGAAAAGAAGTATATAAATGTAAGGAATTATTATTATTATATTCAGTAAATCATCATTAGTCTTAAAGGGATAGTTCACACAAAATAGAAAATTGACTCAGTTATTCAAACCCTCAAATGGTTCTAAAACATGATGAGTTTCTTTTTTCTGTTGGACACAAAAGGAGATATTTTGAAGACTAACTGGTAGCCTTAGACTTCAGTAGTAAAAAAAATACTATGAAAGTCAATGGCTAATATTTTCCAAAATCCAAAATCAGAATATCTTCTCTTATGTTCAAGAAAGAAACTCAGATCACTTCCAAACTACTAGACAAGTGAATGATGACTACTAGTGGACAAATGATGACAATTAAAATTTTGGGTGAACTAAGCCATTGTTGTTGTTTTTTAAGATCCCTAATGATATATATTTGGAATGTTTCAGGACATATAACAACAGAAGGAAAAAAATGTCTTTAAATTCATCCCTCTGACACAGCCAGTTAGCCTTTAGTCCTTGTGACATAACAAAATTTGGATTTTTGGCCACACAGATTGACTCTTCTTAAGAAATGGAACTTCAGGTAAAATTGTGGTCTCATTGTTCAGTAAATTTCTGCCAATGACCAAAAAAAATAAAGAATAAAAAAATCATGAATTCCATCAGGATTTTTATGTGAGCGCAAAACATTATCAAGGTTTCACTCACTAATTTGCCACACTGACCAACAGAAAGCTAATTGGATTCCCAGTGCTTCAGTTTGAGCTGTGCTATGTGTATAAGTACTCTTACAACAAATGCAGAATTTTGTTGAAATTAATGTAATCATATCTCTGTAATATCAAGACAAGACTTATGCAGGCGCATTATTATCTTTAGAAAAACAGACAACTACAGATCCTAGAAGAAACACTGTATAGTAAGATTTTGAATCAATGCAGTTTATGGAAAAAATAACAGTTAGTTAAAATATAGTGTCCCACTTATATTAAATAAATACAATGTACTTAATGTGGTCATAATGTATTGCAGAACACTTCTGGTGCTCTTGAGGTGGGATATGGGTAGTGTTAGGGACAGTTTTGGTGGTATGGGTAGGTTTAAGAGTGGGTTAAGGTGTAAGGGGTGGTTATTATTATAATAACAGTGTTGTTATGAATGTAATTACAGAAATTAATTACAGATATAATTACATGCAGGTATTTAATCAAACATAAGTACAATGTAAAAACAGACATTAATACTATAAGTACATTGTAACATGATTAATTTTAGTGTAAGTACATATTAGTTAAGGCCACTTATTATAAAGTGGGACTAAATATAGAGTTAAACTATTAGCGTTTGCTGCGAATTTGCCTCAATCAAAGATTTGCATGAGATGAAAAGCTGTCCATGAGTAAATTAGAGTGAGTGACACGGCGCTCCGTGCTTGGTCTGAACCCAGCATTAAGCTCTAGGAATTTGTCAGATAATTTATGTCATGTGTTTTGTTGTGAATATTTCTTTATTTGTTTCATAGTGAATTTTTTTCAGAGTAAAATACATACATTTATCACTTAAAATTCAGTTGTTAAAGTGAAAAGTGTGGGTAAACAAATCTACAGTACAATATCAAGCCAAGCCTGCCAGCATAAGTTTATCTTCAGAAAGAAGATACCACTACAGAAGCCATGCGGAAGAGCCACTAAGTGAGCAGTGCAATCATATTGAAGTTATGTGGTTACACCGCAGTCTTTTTCAATTACAAAACTTGTATGCATATGATGTCTCTACAATATCAAGCCAAGACTTCTTCATGTAGGTACCAGCCTTCACAACTGTCAAAGTTGGCCATTAAGCCCAGGTAAGTTGTCATGCAGTATTCTAGATCACACAGTCCAGCTATGTAAATTGTGGTGCTGTAATCTGGACTGGGCGTATGTATGTATTAGGCATGTCTCCATAGCACAGGCTGTTATGATCTGCATCCATGAAACCTGTAACTGTCTATAGCGTTAGGGCAAGGCTGCCCATTCTGGCCAGAGAAGCAGGTAATTAGTGGCGTCATGCTCTGGTAGACTGTTACAGTCTGTACCCATGAAACCTGTAACCGTGTATTTTAGGCCTCTTCATTGTATTCAGAAAAAGATTTAAGTAAACATGACAGCACATTTGTCAACTCCAGAGAAGCCTAAATTAATTAGATGATGGCTAAATAGTGATTGCTAGATGAGTCGATCAGAGCGTCTCCAGAAAGAGAAGTACCTAAAAAAGTGGTGCAAGGAAGGGCAACTAATGAAGGAGTGATGAATCAACCCATGCTAATTTAGGAGAGAGGAACTCCTGGCTTAATTGTTTGTAATTTTCAAATACCTGAAGCCTTTCAATCAGGCACGATGCCATTTTGTCCTATGACTTAAGCATTTTAGTCTGAGACATGATAAGTCAGTTTATATAGTTGATTACACTTCCATGTACCCATGTCTACGGAACACTGTGAGTTCATATCCATTACAAGAGCTGCTTTGAAGGAGCGAAAATAGATTTTAGACTTCTTGTTGGAATAATATTGGAAAGATACTTGGGGTGCCGAAAGTCAGAGCTGTAACAGTCTTTGTTATTAAAAAAAGATGAATTTTGAAGTCAGTCTGATAGACAAACTTGCTTTTCATGACTTACTTGGAATAACAAGATCGGCCAGTCTGCCAAGCGGGATGCTGACATGAAGGTTTCCTCTCGGATGTCCATGTGAACCTTGGGCGAAGCTTTTTTTGTTTCCTCTAAGGAAAATGAAACAAAAAAAGGCATTAAATTTGCTTAGAATTGCTCAGATAGTATTACAGGCTAGTGCTGCAATGCTTTACCACAAACCACTATGAGTAACGAAAAATTGGATGATGGAGTGAAGCAACTCTCACCCTTTGAAAAGCCTGCTGTTTTTTCTGTAAAAGGATATTTACTTCTGGCTAAATGAGTTTTCAAAGAATCGACTAAAAACTGTGTCAAGACTGGTATGCAATCATGTGCAATGACCCAGACTATGATCCGAACGTTTGTCTTTTCAGTAATAAGGCCCTACAGTACCAACAAACATTATAAGGCAGCTTTGAGAGCCATTTTATGCTTTATTCAAAAAAGACTCATGGGTTCTCAGCATGACATCTCAATTTATTTTTAGATTTTTGGACAAGGAATAATGTATACATACCCCTCAAGCCTACTGGACTCTCCTTTGATGAGGGAAATGTATAAATAAAGTGTAAATCACTGAACTTGTCAAACCTTGAGAGCAGGGTTTGGTTGAAAGAGCTAAATGTTTACTTATACTGCAGTTGGTGTATAAGTAAACCGGAGAACATCTCTGGCTTGTGTCTCCACATTTGAGAAACGACATGGTTACACTCACTGACCTAAAACCTGGAGAAATGTTATTATCTGTTAGTTCTGGAACAGTCTTACACAAACCTTAACTGCTATATCATATCAAGCATTAAATCGAAGTAAAATGATTGATAACAATGTTGCCGAGGGCTCTAAGAGAAGTTGGTAAGGCCAACCAAAACCAACTAGAGAGCTGAGAATGAAAACACCATGCCGCGAACAAAACAGCAAACACACCAGGACGAGAGCGCAGCCAAGACAGCTCTCATACAAAAGACGAAGACAAACAGGAAATATGAGTGCTCGACCCGAGAAAACTTGAGTCGAGCACAACATACTAGACAAGCCAGGACTAGTGTCTGGACTGGAATTAACAAGACCAAAGTGGCAGAATCCTGACAGGTAACCCTTTAATTGAACCCTTTAAGGTGCACTTTATGAAATAAAAAATAATGTAAACAAAATAATTGCCCATTTCTTTGGTTAAACCACTCTAAGTACCAATCAGAAGGAACAAAACATTTATGCAGTGGAATAACATGAAGGCCATTATCAACAAATGAAGAAAATGGGACACCACAGTAGCAAAGTAGTAGGCCATCCTCCAAAACTTGATGTAAAACAAGATTAAAACAGCAAGTAAGCTGCCAAGAGACTAACATAGATAGTAAATAAGCATCAAGAATGCCTGTCTAACTACTGTAATGATCACGTGATGTGTCTAATGACAATATCCTGTATGCACCGTATGTCTAGGATAGGGTGGGCATAAGAAAGCCAAACTTATTAATGGCATGTTAAAAGTTCACCGAATTGAACTTTTGGACCATCAATTTGAAAAGATGTGATTGGCACAGGAGCGACACGGTGGCTCAGTGGTTAGCACTGTCGCCTCACAGCGAGAAGGTCGCTGGTTCAAGTCCCGGCTGGGTCAGTTGGCATTTCTGTGTGGAGTTTGTATGTTCTTCCCGTATTCGCGTGGGTTTCCTCCGGGTGCTCCGGTTTCCCCCACAGTCCAAAGACATGTGCTATAGGTGAATTGAATAAACTAAATTTACCGTAGTGTATGAGTGTGTATGGATGTTTCCCAGTACTGGGTTGCAGCTGAAAGGGCATCCGCTGTGTAAAACATATGCTGGATAAGTTGGCGGTTCATTCCGCTGTGGTGACCCCTGATGAATAAAGAGAATATGCCGAAGGAAAATAAATGAATGATTGGCACAAAAACTAGGCCACACCCACAATGAAGAATGGTGGTGCAAATATCACGAGACATAACTCTATCTCTAAATCAAGATTAAATTCATCAAAAGAAAGCAACAGTCTTCTGAAAACTGATGTGTAAATAAAGAATGGCAATGAAGAGGTTTGTTTTGTACTGGCAAAACAAGTCCCCCAAAAAAGACTAACATCTAACAGGCTATATACTCAAGAGCTCCTGTAGCTCTACATTACATCTTTATGGGGAATTAAAATAACTAACATAGTTGCATTTCTGACGGGATATCTGGAAGCATTTCAGACAAAGTGTCAATTGTCCACTACAGCACAAAAATTAAAGATTGACATTGAGTACGTTTACATGGACACCAATAATCTGATTTTAATACGATTAAGAAAATACTCTGATTAAGAGTGTACCATGTAAACAGCGATTTTTGATTAATTTAATCAGACTAAAGTCATAATCAAACTAAACAGAAATCGAATTAAGATGTGGAGTATGCCGATTTTAGTCGTATTATTGAAGTGCAGTACAGACATGTAAACACCGCAATGAAACTATTACCTTCGTGTAGGATTTTCGCCGCATTTTGCGACAGGATAGTTTATACACACACATGGCTGTTTGACACTATTCTCTGCACCTACCGAGTGTCACAGTCACACAAGGAAGACAAAGAAGGATAAAACTTCAAGGGTATTTATTCAAGCGATGCAACAACAGTAGCAAGGTGAAGCAGGTGAATGGCGTTTAATGGCGTCTCACACACAAACAGTTCAGCTGATAAGTTCAGTACTTTGGTAAACACCAACGTAAGAATAGTCCCTTCCCTTAAACAGGCGTATTTGCATCCACAGGAGGAGGAGAACATCCACGGAAGAGCACAGGAGAATTCGGGAGAGAAGACGAGAAGAACCATGCGTCTTTGATTCCAGCCGGTGAGTGAGCGGGTGATTAGTAATCAGGTGAGGGTTCACGGGTGTGGTGGATGGTGAGTGAGAGCGGTGATTGGGACTGCAGGAACGAGCAGAGGGTGTGACACCGAGTCAGTGGAGGACACCTCCATCGCGAAGGAGTTTTTTTTTTCCCCATATGGCATGCAGTATCAAATTTCATTAAAACAGCAATCTTCCAGCAGTTCATACTCGCATCCAATATCTCGTTTGTCACGGGGGGCATGCATGAAATGTTCCCGAATGAAAGTGAAAGTGCCAAACTGCAGTTAAAGTCAACAAATTAAAAATGAAACACCCGAAATTACATGAAACTCCGGAGGAAATGTGGATAACGTGGTGACGCAATGACATTAATCGAATTATGTGCTATAACATGTAAAACGGGATCATGAAAGGAACATTCGAACAAGCAACTCATATAAACACATCAATCATATTATAGTCTTATTCTAATTAAGGCACACAATTCAATTACGTAATTCAATTAAACGTAGTCATTGTCACTTAAGAATCACCGTAACATTCTCTGTCAAGGGGATCTTGCCAACATCAACTTTAATATCATGTAATTTGTGAAGTGATGTGTTAGCATATACGATTTTCCTTAAAAGTATTTTTATATTACATTATATTACTTTTTAATTGGTTTTAATATTGGATACAACAGGTGTAGATTGTTTTTATATGGACCGTAACCCAACATATTTGTAATTTTGACAACTATTCTTGCAGATATGCCAAAAAGAAGACCCCCACACAAAATTGGGTTTTTCATATTACCTTAGCCCCGGATTAAAGTGTACTTTTATTTATTATATAATATTAATAATATATTAATATTATTAATATATTAATAATAATATTAATATAATATATATATATATATATATACACTATTATTTATAATATTTCTCATTATTTTTTAACACATCTATAGTTATGCGGTGGCACAGAGTTAGACCTCTTTCTTGACTTCACACAGAAACAGCAACGTGTGACATCATTTTTTTGCAGAGACGCTATTGGTTAAATGCCGGCAAAGTAGAACACGCAAGCAGCTTGAAGCGGAAAGCGCGAGTATGTCTGCATTCTGGAGGTGTTATAAAGTTGATGACGACAACATTGCCATAGCAAACTGTGAGATATGTAAACTTGGGATTGCCTGCTGGCTATTTTAAGTTGAGGTGCTATTTGTTTTTATATTAGATTTTTTATATTTACTGTTGTACTAAAGTCCAAAAGTGAAGAATTTATGTTAATTATTACTTGATTGTTCAAGCTACCTCACAGAAGTGCTCTGTTTGTTAACACAGTTGTTAAATTTTAAAACAAGGTGAATTAAATAAAATATAAGGAACATCATAGATCTGTTTCTTCGCTCTTCTTTATTCTTTTTTTATGTATTATATAAGTATCAGTTTGGGTTTCGGTATCTGTAGAAATCTGTAGATACCGAAATCTGTAGATACTCAAAATCAAATGACTCGGACTCGAGGGCAAAAAAACCTGTTCGGGACATCCCTACTTTTATTTGACAGTAAGTGCACTAACATGCATTTTTAAGATAAATTTGAGAATAAAACAATCACTCTTTGACAACTTAAAACATCAATGTTTTTTGTTTGTTTTTTTCCGCAATGTTGGAGTAAGACACTAAGCTTGAATTTATCTGTCATGAAGATGTACACATTAATCCGGCAACTGATTTTAGGTAATATTTAGAATGCATAGCTATGTTAAGCATTCATCTAATTCATAAGTTATACCTAATTCATAAAAATAAAAAATAAAAATCAAGCCATTTAATTTAAAACTACAAGCATGGCGTCATTTTTAGGCCATTCGAGTCTCAGAGTTGCTCCAGCTTGGAAAAGCAACACCAGTGTTCATTCTGCTTTTAGTTATTTTCCAGACATTTTATTTCATTGCATCAGCCCTAGGTGCAATTTGATTTGACACTAAGTGCACTTACATGCAATTTTAAGTTCAATTTGAAACTTAAACAATAATTCTTCTTTAGCACAAGTGCAAAAAAGCCCTTTTTGAGCAAAGATAGACTAAGAGACCTTGAATGCAGCTTTTTTTTTCTCCATGTAAGGAAGCACATTAATCAGGCTGTGAGTGTTTTTGGCATTGCATGTCTGCCCTGAAAGACTGAGGTAAAATTCAGCAAGAAGATTTACATTTATTAATTATCATTGAAGAACAAAACACAGTAGCTTGAATGCACATTGGAAGTGTCAGAGGCAACATACAGTACTATCATGACAATTTAAATATTAATATCTATTTTGTTATATAGAAAATATATCTTTAGTATCTTTATCTTTAGTATATAGTACATTTATCTTATGTTTTAGGATCTGCTGGTTATGGTAAGACCCTGTTTATGGTAAGGTTTGAGTGTAGAAATCCATGTACTCTCATCCAAAACCTTAAAATTTATGTTTGCTGCTTCTTAAAACATTTCTGCCCAGTTTCAACCCTATGTCAAAACCCAACCACCTCTACTAAACCATTGAGAAATAGGTTCTTAAGAAATGTTGGGTCCTTAAATTTGACCCTGGACCATTCATTCATTCATTCATTCAATTTCCTTTGGCTTAGTCCCTTATTTATGAGGGGTCGCCACAGTGGAATGATTCGCCAGATACTCCAGCATATGTTTTACACAGTGGATGCACTTCCAGCTGCAACCCAGTACTGGGAAAGACCCTGGACCAGACACACACGAAAATCTTATGAGAAAAAAAGTTCTATAAATGCTTATCTACTTTAAATATATCAAAACTCAAATTTTGATTATTCATTTAGTCAATATTAAAGGTGATTTTCTCAGTATTTTCACTTTTTTGAACCCTTAAATTACAGATTTTCAAATAGTTGTATATTTCCCAAATATTGTCATATACTTACACATTATTGGAAAGCATCCGGTCAGCTTTCAGGTCATCTCAATTTAAAAAATACACTTATGACTGGTTTTGTGGCCTAGTGTCATAAAAAATAAATGCTGTACCAAGATCAACATGTACGCTGATCTGATGTCCTTCTTGGCAAAATCACAATGATCAACTGAAGCTTAGATTATTACAGTAAATGTCTTAGTGCATTAGATCCATCATAGACACATCCCAAAATTAATACACCCTAACACATCCATCACTTTCTCATTAAATAAACTCCATGATAGGCAACTCTCCAAGCTGATACTAAAATCCCAGAACACCCCTACACAGGAGTGGGAGATTCACATTACCTCAGCTCCAGATACAATGTACGCTTTACCTTGATTTATAAGGTTCAGCTGAAGGTCAGAAACTACAGCAGTGTGACTTTTCTTACTTAACCGTAATTTGTTTGCAGTCTCCAAGCTAACTGTTGGCTGTGTGTAAAGGATGTTTAGGATTGTGTTGCGTATGTGCAAACAAATTAATTGTGTCATAGCTCGCATATACAAACTCGAAGGACCCTTAGAAACAACACACTGTATGGAATTTCCTGTATCAGTTGTGTAAAGACCACACAGTCAAACAGAGGTCCCGCAAACATCTGTGCAAACAAAGTCTTTAGAGAGATTGGACATTGAGAATTGGCTTGAGAGATACAGTGCAGCTGAACGAATCTGTGAAAACCGCATTGTTTGGACATCCAGTCCAGCTGAGTTAGTAAATGCAGTGGTGGGACTCTTCTCTTTGGTCTTGCTCACAATGAATTAACTTCAAGTTTATTTGTATAGCGATTTTCACAATAATTATGGTTCAAAAGCAGCTTTACAAAAGGTGCACGTTTTTGCATTACAGTCAAAATCAGAAACATTAAGGAGTTGTGTATAGGGTGGACAGTTTAGTTACCTGCAGTTATACAGTTTATAGCGTCCTTCCGAAAGGGTGATGTCTATCTGTATAATACATTTTCAATTAAGTGTATTTGTGTATTAAGTGTTTGTGTTGTCCTCGTAGCGTTGGTTTCATCTCTTCAAGTTCTCGTAGGATGGGCATCATCTCTTTAAGTCCTTGTAGGGTCTGGCTTAAGCTCTTCAAGTCCTTGTAGGGTGGGCATCATCTCTTCAAGTCCTTGTAGGGTTGGCTTAATCTCTTCAAGTCCTCGTAGGGTTGGCTTAATCTCTTCAAGTCCTCATAGGGTTGGCTTCATCTCTTCAAGTCCTCGTAGGGTTGGCTTCATCTCTTCAAGT
>CAIGQV010016192.1:2708750-2730421 GCA_903798115.1 Danio jaintianensis
TATATATATATATATATATATATATATAAAAGATAGTAAGTGCAGGTTAAGTGTCTACTTTAATGCTTAAAATAACCTTTGTGGAAATAAAAATTCAAATTACAGATGAAATAATTTTCCTACAAAATTGTCAATTTATCATGTAATTTAATGGCTAGTATGCTGAGTTTAATTTATTATTATTATTAATAATAATAATAATAATAATAATAATAATAATAAAAAAATATATATATAATAAATGTATAGCATCAAGCTGAAATTTTTTGGACCAATGTCCAATCAGAAGAAGAATTATAAGCTAAGCAACCTTGGTATTTATTTATTATTTTCTTCTTCTTCTTCTTCTTCTTTTTCGATTATTATTTATTTATTGCTTGAAACCTTCAAGAATGTAACAGCTAACAGCCCAGTCTCCTGTACCCTCTGCTTCTTGTTAGGACATGAGGATTGTCAGGTAGACCTTTTTTTTTTTCACACAGTCATGTTGTGTGGGAATGTGTGTTTGTGAGATATAACACCAAGCTGTTCAAACTACAAATCTGACAGTTCAGTTGTGTACTGCAGTGACTTACTGAAGCATTATAAAACTGGAAAGAGCACAGTGTAGCACAATAATGAGTTAAGCAAAACTTTGAAGCATAATTAGGATCTGGATTCCATTAGGCTGTACAGTAATTTGTTTTTGATGGTAAAACATTTACAGCCTAAAACGTGTTTAGATCATTAAAACGCCTCCACGTTGAGTGAACAGTTGCATGGGCCTTTTTAGTTACTGTACAGGAATATAAACTTGCTCTGTTTGAGTGTCATCAAGCCTAGTCAGAGGGAAAAATATGACCCTCTGTTTTTCATTCATTTTGGTGTTTACCATTGCCGTGCAAGATGATCGCAGAAATCTTTATTCTTGACAGTTCTAGAGCTAGAGCATTTATATTGTGTATTTACAAGGCGATAAGCATAACCCATCAGTCAACCCAGTGCTGGAGCAAAGTGATGCATGCCTAAGGGTGCAATTTATTGCCTGGAAAAAAAAAAGATTTTATAAACAGTTCTCTGTGCTCTGGACCATCTGATTGGGAACATAATTAAAAAACTGAAAGATCACTGAAGTTCATCATAAACCTTCCAATCTAAGAAGTGTCTTTTTGAGGGTGACACAGTGGCTCAGTGGTCAGCACTGTCATCTCACAACAAGAAGGTCACTGGTTTGAGTCCAGGCTGGGTCAGTTGGCGTTTCTGTGTGGAGTTTGCATGTTCTCCCCGTGTTGACGTGGGTTTCCTCCGGGTGCTCCAGTTTCCCCCACAGTCCAAAGACATGCGCTATAGGTGAATTGAATAAACTAAATAGGCCGTAGTGTATGTTTGTGAATGAGAGTGTATGGATGTTTCCCAGAACTGGGTTGCAGCTGGAAGGGTGTAAAATATATGCTGGATAAGTTGGCAGTTCATTGCGCTGTG
The DNA here is from genome assembly GCA_903798115.1 of Danio jaintianensis. NCBI lineage: Eukaryota > Metazoa > Chordata > Actinopteri > Cypriniformes > Danionidae > Danio > Danio jaintianensis. The sequence continues at coordinate 2,710,212 of CAIGQV010016192.1, forward strand.
GCGACCCCTGATGAGTAAAGGGACTAAGCCGAAGGAAAATGAATGAATGAGGTGTCTTTTTAGAATCTAAAAAAAAAAAAAACTACTTTTCGAAAGCAAATGCCATTAAAGTTCAGTCATATGTTACACTTGAATATTCTACGACTGCCATTTCACACAAACAGAGAGCAAAGGTGTGAATTTTGTGTCGATATATGTAGGCTATCACCTTTAAGAGTGAGGTTTATAACGTGGCGTTTAGTATAACACTACTAAAGTGCTGTTTTCAAAGAGTCAATCTTGTTTCACAACGGGTGTTTCAGGAGTAGTCAATGAGCCTTGTCACTTTCAGAAAAAGCAGTTTCCTTTTCTTTTGTCACTGAGAAAAAAATATGTTTTATTTTCCCATCAGGCATGGCACCAAATCCCACCCCAAACCTCCACCACCATTGGAGGATGAGCAAATCGTACTAAACTGTACAAATGAGATCGTACAAATTCATACGAATTAGCCACTAAATCAAAACGTTACAAATTGCAGTGAGATAGCGCTGTATTTTCCCAATTCATTGTAATTGCTAGCCAAAATAAATCAACTGCCAATTCACATATTTATACCCTATATTTTCTTATATTACTCCAATTATAACATTTTTTTTATCTTTACTGCTTTGATCTTTTGGTCTTCCATTAGAAATGTATTCCAACCAAATAGCCCTCCTAAGGAAATGCAGCTTAAAGGGTTAGTTCCCCCAAAAATGAACATTTCCTCAGCATTTACTCACACTCAATTGGTTCTAAACTTTTAAGTATTTATTTCCTCTGTAGGACACAAAACAAAATATTCTGAAGAATGTCATGGCAGTTTTTCCCCCCAACATTATTCAGTATATCTTCCTTTGTGTTCAACAGAAGACAAAAACTCAAACAGGTTTGGAACAAGTGGAGAATACCCAGTAAATGATGACAGAATTCTCCTTTTTGGGTGAACTGTCCCTTTAAATGAGCCTAAGATTGAGTGCTGGTCACCCATTCACTTGTTTTCTGGCCTGCTTAAAAGAGGTCCAAACCCTTAGAAACCAGCAGGTAGACCAGAATGATCAGGCAAAGACCAGCAAACCTGGTTTAAGAGATGAAAGAGACAGCCAAAATACTTTAAGCATGTACTTTAAGTTATTTTTTGTTCTTCGTTTGAGGGTGAAAATATGTTCAAAAAGGCTGAGTGATGGTATACTGTTTTTGAATACTGTTTTCGGTCCAGTGTATGTCCCCCTCCGAGTCTTTAAAATCTCTCCAGGAGTGATCGTACAGGTGTAGTTACATCTATACTTGCTCTGCTGCATGATCATGTTGCTAACTTGGTGTTGTTGTGTTGGATGTTGTTCTCCTGTCAGACCTCTTTGGATATAAGATATGAATCAATCGCAATCAATCGCAATTTAAAGAAGTTAAATTAAAGAATATGCCAACCGATTGCGTATTCGCCAAGATTTTAGCTCTGAAGTGTTTAGAAGCCAAAACAACATGTCTCAAAGTTCACTTTTCCGAACTGCTGAAAAAAACTCAAAGCAGAGTTTGTATTGGCCAGATAAATAGGAAGCTTGCGTAATTCATCATTGACAAATGAGTCCAACATGTGGACAACATAGGCTCATTCTGAAAACGTAGCCCTATATACGTTTCTGGAGGTTGCGAATTATTTAGCCAGAACCTACGTATGGCTGCATTTTTTTTTTAAACGAACGCTACGGGGTGGTATGATGTCGTTCCTTTTCGCGCTTACCAGCTGTGTGGACGGCTTTCCTGCTGTTACCAGTTTGTCCAGTTAGCTCGCCATGTACGTCGGTGGATTTGAGACGCAGAGAGGAGATCGGTCAGTCATTCCGTCAGTCAGTCAGTCGACAGCAGCCTCTGGTGTATTTACGCGAGAACAGCAGGCGCGAATGGCACTCACGAGAGAAATTTAAGATCTCAAAAAGCATACACAGCGGCCTCTGGTGGATTCGCGAAAACAAAAACTGCACAACCTTCTGCGATGTATTTGCCGCTCTCCAGAAATGTATATAGCGGTACGTTTTCAGAATGAGCCTGGGTTGGTTTAAAGTCAGCATGACTTCATCCATCAGAACTGGATAGGTTAAGGAGTCACATGGAGTCTGATAATTGGACTGGAAGAGCTAAAAAAAGAGGGTTTCAAGATATCAGCCAATAGGAAAGCATATGAAAATATTATTTGCATTTGTTATTTCACTATTGACCAAGAACTTGCATTAAGAATGTCAGTTTCGACCTTGTTGACTCTACCATGTAGCATGTGCTGTCGTTTAAACAACTGACATGAGAAATCCGGCTGTAAATTTCCAAATTTAAGGTACACTGCAGATTAAAATCTAAATGGGTCTCTTAATTGCCCCTGATTTGAGGTTTTGTGTACCTTTGCACACAGTAATTAAGCTGCAGTCATTAACAGTTGTTGGTATCTAGATGACGCATGCTATCCTAAACACAGGGGAAGATGCAGAGAGAAAAAAAATGCATGGCTTTATGTAGACAGAAAGGGAGTGAACTGCACAGGAAACCTCTGTCGTTTGGGGCATGACATCACCGCAATCTGCAGCCTAGAAAGTGAATTTAAGCATTTAAATCTGAACATTCTGCTTCACGACTCTCGATGTTGTCTCTACTCAAATGCCTGCGGGGGGAACTCTCACCTCCTGTGAGTTTTCAATGTCCACCCACGTTTAGACCTCTGTGAACCCTTCACAATGAAAAATTGCCCTTTGAGTTGAACTGCAGCGAAAAGATTTATGACTTCCGAGTTCCCAGTAAAAGAGAGCATATATGCTTGTCTATAGTGTTGACTGCTGGACCTGGCCGCACTAGCCTGTAATTGGTCTTGTGCAACATGGTGTCAGTCAACCACACGCTTGATTAAAGAAGTCTGGTTTATATATAAAGTTTAGATGGATGTCGTCTGTTTTTTGTCAAACTGTTAAATGAAAGTCTGACACACATAAAAAAATACAGTTCTATCATCATCCAAATGATGTGCCACAACCTCTAATCTCTGTTTTCACTTATGTGATCAGGATTTTCAGGCAGCTGCTCCGATTTGGCCGAAATACAATTTCTGTGCCTGTGAATTTTATTTGATAGACTATGATCTCTGTCTGCTATTGTAGAGGGTTCAAAGCATATTGGTCTTCAGTAGCATGTAAATGCGACTGTAAAAGTAAAGGCTTTGCCATAAAAGGCTTTGATATGAATCTTTCATTCATTCATTTTCCTTTGGCTTAGTCCCTTATTTATCAGGGGTTGCCACAGTGGACGCCAACTATTGCAGCATATGTTTTACGCAGCAGATGCCCTTCCAGCCGCAACCCAGTACTGGGAAACACCTATACACCCTCATTCAAACACATTCATACACTACGGCCAATTTAGAGCATCCAATTCACCTATAGTGCATGTCTTTGGACTGTGGGGGAAACCGGAGCACCCAGAGGAAACCCACGCCAACACGGGGAGAACATGCAAACTCCACACAGAAATACCAACTGGCCCAGCTGGGACTCGAACCAGCGAACTTCTTGCTGTGAGGCAACAGTGCTAACCACTGAGCCACCGTGCTGCCAATCAATATGAACCATTCATTCATTCATTCATTTTCTTTTCGGCTTAGTCCCTTTATTAATCCGGGGTCGCCACAGCGGAACGAACCGCCAACTTATCCAGCATTTGTTTTACGCAGCGGATGCCCTTCCAGCTGCAACCCATCACTGGGAAACATTCACACACACTCATTCACACACATACACTACGAACAATTTAGCCTACCCAATTTACCTATACCACATGTTTTTGGACTTGTGGGGGAAACCGGAGCACCCGGAGGAAACCCACGCGAACACGGGGAGAACATGCAAACTCCACACAGAAATGCCAACTGACCCAGCCGAGGCTCGAACCAGCGACCTTCTTGCTGTGAGGCGAACGTGCTACTCACTGCGCCACAGTGACGCCCAATATGAACCATTTTGAACAAAATATTACCAAAAAATGATTGTTCAAAACAGCTCACCAAGGCTAACTAAAGCTTATGCAGGATGGAAAAAAGATTTTTTGGATTCATTGGTCACGGATAATTGTGTTATAGGTAGGCCCACACAGAATCTGCACCAACAGAAATCTGCATATTTTTAGCCCATTTTTCCCTATTTAAATGTGTTTAAATATATATTTATTCAGTTTTATAGTAATTTTAGTAATATGATGGAATTATATGCAAATGTTTATATGATTTATGTGCAATACAGTTTGTAAAATCATGTTCTGTCATTTTATAGGAGAGTCTTTGTTTACCAGACAAGTGATTCTAATTTGCATGGTAAACCTTAAAAAAAAAAAAAAAAAAAAAAAGTACTTTTACCTTTTAGTTGCTACTCTCAAAATCACTATGTATAAATCTGCAGATTTGTTTTTTTACAAAATGTTGCAGATTCTGTCTGTTTGGCGTTGGTTATGGGTACATGTTCTGGGGCTCCATCATTGCTTCACTTGGTCCACTGAGGGAAAAATCATCAGTAGTGAAAAACATAATAACACTGGGAGCTGATATATAAATGAAAGAGAGTGGTGTGACTACTCAAATCACATTAGCTTTGATGTGGTGTTGCTAATGTGTTTTGGGGTTGCTGGATGGCTATTACTTCGCTTATTGCTTAAAAAAGGACTTTCTTCAAGATAATTACCTTATCCTCCATGCTGTTCATAACAACTAAACAAACATAACCTTGTGATGTTTGTTTGTGAGTCTTGAAAACATTTTAATGTCCAGAGTAATTTTATTAGGCATCCCCACACCCAAAAAAGAAAAGCTGATTCCAGGGTCTTGGTGTAGAGTCAATTCATCTGGCCAAGAATCATTGTTAAAATGCACAAAACGTTCTCTGGTGGGGTTAATGATGTTCTAGACACTACATCATTCTCGCTCATTCCTTCAACGGAGGATTGTGGGATTTTTGACCTGCTTTGTCTTGGAAAATAATAGGAAAATTAATAGCATATATTGTCTCCTTAAAAAGCCAATTCAAGTTGAAGAGTGGGAACAGTCATTAAGTTCTAGCAGAAAACTCAAATTCATGCAAGATGCAGGTAGTGATGCTTGTGAAAATCTGTCATCTCCTATGTACATTATTCCAAGGCTTGACCAGCTGTATGCAGATCAGCAGGGAAATATCAATTCACACAGAAAGTGTGCCCCCCCCACTACCTATTCAATGAGGTCATTTGTGCAATTATTAGAAGTGCATTCGAGGACAAGAGAGTAATCACTGACCTGATCTTTTCCAGTGATATTGTCATCTTCATCAGGTCAAATGTCAAAGCCACCTGTACCCTCTACAACACTGTCCACCTAGCCCAGCTACAAGGCCTAAATATCTATCCTGAAATGACCAATGCATTTACAGCAGATGGCTCACTGACAACTGTGCACTTTGACAGAGTAGAACAAGGGGTATTCATGTACCTTGGATTACAAATCTAAACCAGGGCAGTGGTGGTAACCTTCAGGTCAGCCTTCAGCCTCCAGTCGATTAAGATGGATATTCTGGATGCTGATTTTCCCAATTCTCTTGGATTCATCCGAAACATCCAGTGTGCTCAGGCAAGAGCTGTACAAACTTCTTTTTTTTAATGTGGTACAATCAACCAGTGATTGAAGAGGCAAACACCCACTGCTTGCCATACCAGCTTCTTTGGTAGCATCGACTGGTTGGTGGGACAGTGCTAAGATCTGCTTTGAAGAAGACGTGGATGATATACATTGTGGAGGATCTGATGAGTAGGGGACTCAACTTTTTAAAAGGGTTAGTTCATAAAAATTAAAATTATGTTTCATCCTCACATCAATCGTTTCAATATCCTTAGAACTTAATTCATGGGAACACCCTTTAAGATATTTTAGATGAAATCCAAGAGCTCTCTCATCCTCTATTATACAGCAATAGTCCAGAGACATTAGAAAAGTCCAGAAAAGTAATCAAAACACTGCCATTTTTTTTTAATCTGACTTCAGTGGTTCAACTGTAATCAATGTTTCAAGAAGACTTTTATGTGGCAAAAAAAAAACTTTGTTAATCTTTGTCTTCTCTTCTGTGACAGGTATGTGTGTGCATTTACTATGGGTAATACAACGTACTGGCACACAATCACAATCACACAATCATTTCAGTTTTTTTTATACTATAATTCTGGCGTAGTTGAAGTTATCAGATTAGTAACTGATTCAGTTAGGGCCCAATCTCAATTCTATTTTTTTTACTTTCTGACAGGGTATTTGAGTGTCATCGAGTGACAGATGTGAAAGTATGTTGTGGAACTACTATACAAGAGTTATTAGTGAAGTTTATTTATAAACTAATTTCGAGAGGATCACATGCTTATGATTGCTTGCGGCTGGTCCCGCATTATTCAATTTATGATTCACCAATCAGACGATTCCTAAGCCACTATAAATACTCTAAGTTCCATATTAACAGCCATCTTTGTTTTGAAGAATCCCCCCTTCCACCCCTACTCCTCCTCCTTTTCTAGATGAGTGGCACGGTGGCCTAGTGGTTAGCACTGTTGCCTCACAGCAAGAACGTCACTGGTTCTAGTCCTTACCAAGCCAGCCGACGTTTCTGTGCGGAGTTTACACGTTCTCCCCGTGCTCACGTGGGTTTCCCCTGGGTTACCCGGTTTCCTCCCACCGTCCAAAAACACGCAACTTAAGTGAATTGACTAATCCAAATCGGCACCATAGACATGCTCCTCGTAAGTAGTTATCTCTTAAGAGCAATCACTATCTGTTCATTAGCTACTACAGCAGGGGAGTTCTGGAGATCTACCTGAGCTCAAACTCCCCTCTCGCCTTGCAAACCGGAGGGAGCCCCGGGCTCGAGGATCTTATGAGCTCAGGGCTCTCTCCCGGGACAGCATGCCAAACAAGCTTTATAATCAATCATCAGCTAAGTATGAACTCTTGAATTATGGATTATAGATAGCTAAATTTAGCGTTTGTTTAAAATTGTTTTTTTAAAAAGCATGATCGGAAAAAAACATGAACACCATTATGAATGTATTAATGTATTATTGTTTGTTGTAAAAATTCGTAATAATGACAAAAAATACTCATTTGTGCATCTCCTTACTTCCGTGTGCAGTCATGCTGCCGCTGTAGATGGTATTCTGGGAAATTTTCGTACCCCTTCCGAGTGTGGTCCTCAAAAATTTCAGTTTCGCGGGCTATCTAGCCCTTCCCCTTAGCCCTACGCATTCAAGCTACAGAGAATTGGGACACCCCTACACCTTCACGTGAACGCGCAAAATGATGGGTAGGGGTAAGGGGAAGGGCTAAGAGGTAGAATTGGGATTGGGCCTAAGTTTAATACAAATGTCACTGTTGAAGAATGATCCACTGAAGCAGCACCACCGACCCCAACCAAATCATTTACACACAGCCGAACCCTAAGAATAAGCAAAAGTCACGCTTGCCTCCATCTTTAATAGCTTAATCCAACTTCTACTGTAAATCTGTGTGCGGTCTTCAAACTCAAGCTTGCTAGTATATCTAGAATCAAACAGAAGCTGCTCCTCTGTTTAACTTGTTTAATTGCTTTGGCCAATACAGCATTCCAACTCCACGGCAACGCTCAACTCAACTCAGCGCAGGAAGTTACCACAGTAATTGCACGCATTAGGCCATGGCAGGCAAAATTTTGGTGATGCCAACTGAATGACCCTTCTCTTTTTCTCCGTTCTTCATTCTTCTGATTATTTTTCCAGCCTAGGAAAAATAAATAAGAGTTACTGGTAAGTTAAAGCCCCAACCAAACTATTGTGGGCAAGCCCATGTTTTACCAGATGCTGATGATGTCATGCAATGTTCCGTTTTAAACACATTTACAGCTGCTTTTAGAGGGGTGCAATCGAAACACAACCCCCTTCTGCCAGTGTACTACAAGATACTCGGGTTATAGACACGGGGCATGTTTAAACAATCAAGGAAATTTCCAGGCCCCGAGAGAGAAAGTTTTACTATTTTAGTTGCGGACAGCTGAAATAATGTCTGTCTACAATCACCCCGCCACCCAATTCCCCTAGTTTGTTCTCCTTCAAATTTGCTTTATGGTTCAAACACATTTGGCAGTCACCTGGCTACAGACATGCTATGGAATATCTGCATGTCTGCGTTTGTAGTATCTCATTGTTGAGTCACAGCTACCTGTGGTTACATTAAAATTCTTACAATCTGACGTTGGCTGTTTTTCTCACAGTGCAATGAGGCGCATGTCTGACCTCTAGATATTTGTGTGTGTATATATGTTCTGGCAGTGATTCTGGTGATTTTGGTTGGGATTGTGTTAACATACTTATGTTAAGCGGACAGAACAGGGTACTCTCTATACCAATTCGGAAGTGCTGGTCTGTTAGAGAAACACAGTGACATACTTAGGGTATGAATGAATGGGTGGTGTGGTAGAGTCTGGCTGTTGAGGGATCAGACCGCCTAATGAGGTCAGTTATGTGACTCAGTAGTGTTACTATGTTTCCCAGAACCGTCTGAACTCTGTTAGCATCTGTTAGCACAGCAGATTAGTTTCCTAAGCTGTATCCACGTCGGCAGCGTACAACCACTATTGTTATTGATATACAATTATGTCTGTTTAATATTATGAATTAGAGGGACGACACGGTGGCTCAGTGGTTAGCACTGTCACCTCACAGCAAGAAGGTCACTGATTCGAGCTCCGGCTGGGTCAGTTGGAGTTTACATGTTCTCCCTGTGTTCGCGTGGGTTTCCCCCGGGTGTTCTTGTTTCCCCCACGGTCCAAAGACATGTGGTACAGGTGAATTGAATAAACTAAATTGGCCGTAGTGTATGTGTGTGGATGAGTGTGTATGGATGTTTCCCAGTACCGGGTTGCAGCTGGAAGGGCATCCACTGTGTAAAACATATGCTGGAATAGTTGGCGGTTCACCCCTGATGAATAAAGGGACTAAGCTGAAGCAAATGAAATGAAACTGTGAATTAGATTCACTTTTTACTGTTTTAATTTTAATTGGAGATAAGGTTTTAGTTGTTTTAGTAGTTATAATTAAAGTAAATAAACTGACTAATATAAGTTAAATTTTCACATATCGTTTTTATTTTCTCTCTCAGACCAATGCCTTAAAAGACCAAATGTTATTGGTTGGCCAAAGGTTTGAGCAGATGTCAGTGTTTGTGTCACTTTGAACATACACATTCAAATTAAATTATTTATTGGCCTGACTTTTCATACCTAACATCCCTCTCAGTATGAACAGACCTTTAGGCCACAGATTTTCTGCAGTTAATGGCCTGACAAGGATTATCTTTTTGTGTGAAACAGTCAGTGGTCATTTACTTTGACAAAAACCCATTAATAGTGCAATAAATGTAAGGGTAACCCCCCTGGAGCAATCTGTGGGTTAAGCAAGGACAAGTAGAACATGAAAGACAGAACAGTGTAAAAACTGCATTGTCTCAAGAGTTATCTGAGTACACACAAAATCACAGGAACTGACTCAAAACTGGATAAAAATAAATAATAATTTTACATTTACATTTCTACTGTAAATATTCATTTAGCAGATTGATTTATATTCAGGTTTGCACATTGATTTTCATTCAGGTATACACCCTTTCCTAAACAAAAATTTGTGCTGTACTTGTTTTATTTGTTTGCCATATTCATTTATTTTTTTCAAGCATTTGCCGTTTCAATCTATTGCTCTATAAATAAGGTCACAACAGGTACAAAGCAAATTCACACACACTTATCATGCTGTGTTCGTGCAGTGTCCGAGTTTCAGTGGACCGAGTTTGGGCACCCCTGGCATAAATTGAGCACATGAATTGTGAACTTAGATTTTACGTCACATGCGATCTTCTAGTACAGTTTGAGTTGGTACCAGGAAATCACAAAGAAGTTGTACAGTGTATTCCTGGCCTTACACTAGTGGTTCTCAATTCCGGTCCTTGGGGCCCCCCCACCCTGCACATTTTGTATGTCTTCCTTACTTAACACACCTGATTCAGATTCATTAACAGAGAGATCTATGAACTGATCCTTGCGTCAAATAAGAGAGACATACAAAATGTGCAGGACGGGGTGGCCCGAGGACCGGAATTAAGAATCACTGCCCAATTCTGTTCCTGGAGATCTACCTTCCTGCAGAGTTCAGCTGCAACCTTGATCAAATGTACCTCTTTTTATTTGTCAAGTGCTCCTTCAAGTCCTACTTAGTTGGTTCAGTTGTTTTTGATCATGTTTTTGTGTTGGAGCTGAACTCTGCAGGAAGGAATGGACACCCCTGCCTTACACAGTGATTTGAACAGGAACAGTGTCTCACTTCACTGTCAAGACATGAAGAGGAACACCTGAGCACTTATTCAGTCTGTTCAAGAACAGATGAGTGATAATATATCTGTATTTTAAACCCAGTCAGTGGCAAAAGAAATCAATTTATATGAGCCCTCTGACTAGGAGATGGCGTCATTACTCCACCACACTGTTTGTTTTTAAATGGTGGGCTGTACATGCGTTTGGTTAATTGAGCAGAATGAGAGTTTTCTCATTCAATAGGTTAGCAATCCTGTCAAAGAAATAGGACAGTCAGGGTTTTGCTCTTGGGTGCATATTTTGTGCATATTTCATATTTAAATCTCATTCATATAGCAGCCTTTTGCGATTGTGCTAATTGCACCATTTCAAAATGTGATTACGGCTCAATTTTTAATTAAATAGCACAGCTATAATATTAAGTGAGGTTTCATTACACAGGTTCTGATAGCTGAACTCTATTACATAAGTGGTAGTTCAAAAAATGTGCCTTCTATTCTTACTTACTTACTTACTTACTTACTCCCAGGGCCATTTATATCGAAGTTGATATTTAGCCCACCATATTGGTGTTTCATAACATCTAGTTTTTTTGACGAGGTAAGTTGTTAGCCCAACACTCAATCCCCAATCTGGAGGACCAGGAAATCCACACATACACAACAGACAATTTAGCTTACCCAATTCACCTACAGCACTGTGGTGGAAACCGGCCGACACGGTGGCAGAGTGGGTAGCACTGTCTTCAGACTGTGGGGAAAACTGGAGCACCCAGAGGAAACCCACGCAAACAGGGGAGAACATGCAAACTCCACAGAGAAATGCCAACTGACCCAGCCAGGGCTCGAACCAGCGACCTTCTTGCTGTGAGGTGACAGCGCTACCCACTGCGCCACTGTGTCGCCCACCTTCTATTCTTAGGGTGACCTTATTATATACATGTAATATGTATATGCCAATGCATCGATTTGATCATTCTCAGTATAGACCACTGTCTTATGAGCCATGATTGTTCATTATGTACACTGCCTTTATATTATTGGTCAAACTACTTTTCAATAAAAAAACTGAAAAATGTAGGGTCACATTTATTTTAATATACGATTCACACTATTGACAAACCATTAACTAAGACTTTTAGCTCTAACTATATCAGCTGCTTATTAATAGTTATTAAGGTACTTTAGTTGTTGGGTTTTGGGTGGGATTGAGGATGTAAATTAAGAGCATACTTTATAACTTCTAATAAACAGTTACTATGTTAATAATAGGCAGGTAATAAGCCAGTAAATGGTGTGAATTGTTACTTAATCTAAAGTGCTACCAAATATAGAAACCTGGCCAGAACGTGCCCTTAAAATGGCATCTGGCCACCCATCTATTTTCTATCTTATGATATTGTTCAGAGCATCCGTAATTCATCAAAAGATATAATAGTTGCATATATGAAAATATGCTGTATGATCAAGAAGCAGTTTAAACAGTCAATTCAAGTACCTGGATGCTAGTGCCGAAGTGTTGCATCCTTTGCAACCAATCAATCAAAACCATTTTAGGATGTCATTAGCAAGTACAATTCATTCTTAGTTCATCCCCACCAGTATAATTTAACCACCTGATGTATATGAAACCACCAGAGAGCGGACCAAAAAGTGTGAAAGGCCATGTTATTGTAGGCAGGGAGCTTTCTTAAACACACTCAGTCTCCAGAGCCCTAAGCATTACTTGGAAGATAAGCTGAGAGGGCCACAGAGAAAACAAAGTGTGTTCTCTAGTTTCCCAGTCATATAGTTGAGAAAATACTTTTTTAAGGGGGTCAGTCTTTTGCTTCATCCTGGACCTTGACTTCTCCTACTGAGACTTGAGTGTTCTGTGCGGTAGAAGTTCTCTGTGTATTACTGTGCCTTTCCAGTGCAGTGTGAAAGTTTACACAGACGGCGCAGGACTTTGTGCGCAGGACTTTGTGCGCAGGAACACTTTAGGAACTACTCTAGGAAAAGAAACAACTCGCCTGTCTGAGGCAGCATTCCTCTGGACCTCAGCAGTTCACACTGATCTGTCAAACACTGTCTCCTTAAGTCGGCCCAGACTATGTACTACATTCAAAATAGCCATCTTTTAAAAGTCCACACTGCTTTTTCCACTGTTTTTTTGTGTGCTTCAGCTCTAAAAAACAGTGTTTCTACATCAAGAGGCGGAAAACGAAATTCTTTGGAGTGTTGGACAGTGACCTCTCTGTCTGCACCAAACGTCTGCTTGCACTACATTAAGCACGGTCTGTGGACTCCATTAACACACATTATTGCCCTATGGGGTGCACACTCCCATAATATGATACTTCTGGTTTTGTGATTCTTACTACATGCTGATTTCGTGTATCATGGAAAATACATCTCGATAGAGTGCATAATTTTTTTAATCACAGCTGCTTTAAGTGATTACATGCTTGAAGCATTGTGGTGGCTTGGAGTCTGTGTTTGAGAAATTGCTTTTGAGCCACTAATCACATCTTCCACTCTTCCTGGGAAACTGACTTTCTCCATATGGCAGATATGTCAAGAATAAAATAAAAATATCAAGTTACGTTTTTTTTTTGTTTTTTTTCAAAAGTTGAGAAATTAATTAGAGAAACAGTATATCTTATACTTATATCAGGCAGACTAATTTGAGGTTTGAGGTCTGACTCTGTGGGTGCAATTTTATACATATTAATACCAAAAATTTTGTTTTTCTGTTAGCCGAAAGGATGCAGTGTTGTTTTAACTTAAATCATAGGGTTCTATATTACTAATTCATGTGAATATTTCTATTTGGCATTAATAATTATTCTGTCAATATACTAGAATGTGAATGTAACAACTGTATCTAAAAGATTTTGTTTTCAGAAATGAAAGCACTTCAAATCTCTTCCCCTGGACTGCAAAACCTAATTGCTAAAATCTTTCCAGCGGGCACCTTGGTGTCAAAACAACATCAAATTGACATCTACCATTGGCATAAAAAACACAGCAAAAATCGTTAACATGACAGTCTGGTAATCGATTTTTGACGTATTTTTTGATGCTAATGTTATAATGACAATTTTGACATCAATGTGATGTTGTTTTGACATCAAGGTAGTTTACATGCATTGTAGGGATATAAAACCCAGTGTAAATTTGGAATTTGGAATTGAAGCTTTTTTATATTGTACTTTTTGTGTCATTATTTTGGTGGTAAAAAGACATTAGTGTGTGGATGTCAAATGGATGTCTAGGTTTTAACATCAAATTTATATGTATTTTTGATGTTTTATTGATGTCATTTTGACATCAAGGTGTCCACTGGGTTGTGGCCTTGAGAGAATTTTTCAGAACACCAACACATCCCATCAAACAATTTCATGTTAAAAGACGTTTAATAGACATCCAAACCTAGACGTCTATTTGATGACTAGTCAAATAGACTAAACTAGATGACCAAACCCATAATTTAACTGACTAAACCCACAAAGCCTAAATTTAGTCTTGTTTTTGCCAAGACGTCTAGGTTTGGACATATATTAGACATATTGCATCAACGAAAATTTAATAACAAGTTACTAGTTACTAGTTACTAGCATGGAGCACACCTGTCAAGGTTCGGTTTGTGTCAAGATATAGGCAATGAACATTTTCGCTGAGAAATTTTATAAACTAATTTCGAGAGGAGCATGTGATATGATTGATCGTGGCTGGCATTACATCAACAATCATTGCTAGCCCAATTAGATATCGTTGCTAGACCAATCAGATGAATTCTAGCCTTCAATAAATAAGCCCATTCATCCTACCTTCCCTTATCTTCGTTTTTGAAGAACCCCCCCATCCACCCCATCTCCCCCCTTTCCTCATTTACTAGAGTGAGCTCTCAAGACCTACCTGATCTCGAACCCCCTGTCATGCTACATGTACTCAAGTATCTCCGAGCTCAGGGTTCTCTCCCAGGACAGCATGCCAAATCTGAAATTTATATCAAGCAATAGCTAAGTGTGAACTCTTGAAAATTAACACTGCTATCTATGACCAAGACTTAGAAACCACATACCAGTACCCCAAATATCTTTGCAACTGCACAATACCACACACATTTTAGTAAGCAGTAGAAATGGTACAAGACAGAAGGCAGATCTGCTTGGACAATCTTGTATTTGAGCAGAGTGGAATGTCTAAGTCACCTGCTTAACTTCACATCATTGCAGACGGTGTTGTTCGACTATCACAGCAGGAGTCATGCGTCATCACATACTTGTGTGTATATTTGTAGCCATGGCAACTAGTTCTCTGTAAGTTTGTTGAGCTGGACTAGTGATCCAGTGTCTATAGCATGGCGTAAAGGAAGACAGTAGTTAAAGTTGAATTGTCAGCTACTGGGGTCGTTTGTTTACTGCTGTTGTCTTAAGGGATCAGGGAAGGTTAGGTCACTTGTTGGTCAAAGCAATTGGTGTTAATTTGTTGTCCTTTGGGGTACTCTACAGAGACCGAATGTAACCACTTTTCGCAGATCTCTTGTTCTTATCCATTATTTAAATGTTTCAAGACATTCTGAGAAATAGCCTCTAAGTACTGGAAATAACTAAATAAATCAGTTTCATTTCTGGTGTAGCATTTCAGATATGTAGTGTATTGTCACAGTGGAATAGAATCAGATCGTGTTGTGATTGATTAGATGCAGTAATGGATTAGTGTGAAACTTTATAATAAGTACAAGGGGAAAATAGTGAAAGATGCATGCTGTCTGCACATCGGTCCCAGTGGTGTAATAAATCGTAGATTGGCAAAGCTTGGTATATACATGAATCAAAAACATTGGCATATTCTGAAAATAATGACATTTGAATGTTGATTCCGAAGGAGATACGTCTTTGTTAAACAAGTGAGCATTGATTTGTCTGTGATTTACAGATCTCTCAGGAAAATGCTATTTATTTAGCGGCTGCTCTCTCTCTCAAAGCTCTAAAGCCTTCATAGAGATCTTGCTTGTATTTCATTTAAATATGACTTATTTTCTGAGATAATAAAGGTTCCATGAGAGGTTTTTTATTCTCCAATGACGTTTTGTCTAACAGTACTTAACCTTTTTTTTCCTCAGTGTGAAGAATATTGTAATCAATAAAAGAACCGCTTTTCCACTATATCTTTATTGGAATGTAAAGGCTTTATAATTGTTGAAGGTTCCTCGTGAAACAACCATGCCACTAAAGAACTTTAGTTTTTAAAAAATGTTTAAGACAGGGGTGGTCAGTTTGTCCAAAATTATATTTGATCTCAATTGCATTTTATCTCACAGTAACAATACTGTATTCACAAAATAGTCATTTAAATAGGTAGTTACTCCAGAAAATCAGTACAAAGGTTATAACAAATACAATTAAATATTTCAGAAATTACTTTTTAAAATTGTATTTGGACCTTGTTAAATATAGTAGTGATTCAACATATTGATTTTTTGTATATATTTTCAAACTCAAAACACCTTTTGGTTGAGCTGATGCTGATATCTTCTCTGTTAGTATGTTTTCAAGAGTTTACACTTAGATATTGCTTGATAATGTTAGCAGGTTTGGCATGCTGCCCCGGGAAAGAACCCTGAGCTCGGAGATAATTGAGCCCAAGGCTCCCGCCTGGTCAAAGAACATGTAAGGGGGTACGAGACCAGGTAGTTCTCGAGAGCTCCCCGAATTCATTCGGCCTATTCCTTGATTATCAGGGGCAGCCCTGGAGGAATAGACCGCCAACCACACCAGCGCATACCCAAGGGGTTCAAAAACGAAGATAAGGGAGTAAAGTTAGACGGGATATTAATGTTGAGTTTGGAATGATCCGATTGGCTTGCTAATGATTACGGATAAGGGACTAGCCGCGATCAATCATATCACGTGCTCCTCTTGAAATTAGTTTGTGAAACTTCCCTTAAGAAGTGTTCATTTGATTTTTATTCCCCATAAGTATTAGCTTCTCATGATGAATTCAAATGGTTTCATGACCCCAATTGATGCTTTGTTCCTAAATATAACTGCCCTCCACCCCACCCGCTTCGGAGCATTATTGTACAGAAAAATGATTATTAGAATAGTTACTGATTTAAGCTCTGAGTGATTGGGTGTCACAATAAATAAGTGAGTAATTTTTCATGACAACTTCATGTTATTTGTGTGTTTTTATTAAAATGTCTTAGTCGAGGGCATTAGGACCTGAGGGAGGCTGTTAGTCAGCAGAGTTTGTAGTGCTACATAAAATACTGTTTAACTTACGGAGAAATATTGCAAATGGAGCCATTCTGTACTCAAATTAACAGTTTAAATTCAGTATTCCAAACCAGTTAAATCATCCAAATCACAGGTAAAAATTCACCTCTGATTGCTGACCTGGTCTTACTACAGTCAGCACTTCATGAAC
The DNA here is from genome assembly GCA_903798115.1 of Danio jaintianensis. Taxonomy (NCBI): domain Eukaryota; kingdom Metazoa; phylum Chordata; class Actinopteri; order Cypriniformes; family Danionidae; genus Danio; species Danio jaintianensis. The sequence continues at coordinate 2,727,019 of CAIGQV010016192.1, forward strand.
AGCAGCTAGCCCAGATGTTTACACACTGTTAGCCACGCCCACTTATCTACATATCATGGTATGGTATAGACAAAATTAAAAACGTACTTTACAGTTGACAATTTATTCTGCTGTCACAATATATAATGTCATACCATCCAGGCTTAAGGCATATCAAAATTAGACACTTATTGGATACATGTTGGGATTAAACATCTTAGTCTTGAAGGAATTCAGAGTTTGAGTTGAGGTTTTGATGGAAGAAATGGCATCTTGAAGGTGATTTAAAGGTAATGGGATGTGCAGCAATTCAAAATTTGGTCACCTATATAATCTTGTTGCTGTCTAGGAGAGAGATTTTTTGTTGCCTATGGAAGTTTATAATGATTAAAGACCCTTTAGATTTTCTTTAACATGACCCATGTTTAAAGCTGACGTAACCATTGAACAAAAGCTAGAGGACGTCTGGCATATATTACAGTTCATCAAGAGAAACAGTTCAGACCCTTTCATTGTATGGATTTCTCCAGCTGTTACTTTCAACCCAACCTGCACTAAGAAAAGGGGCTTTTCTCAGACAGTGCGGCTCAATGAGACCTAGGCGTTTATAGGATGGCGTATGCCATGAACTTTGAACTTTTGCATAGTGCTAGCAACGAGATCCCTGGTGAGTCTTACAATCACAGATACAACGCAATAAACTTGATACAATGATCTTTTTGTCATTAAAAATAAAAAGATCAATTGCTTGATCTGTGTGACTGATCATATTACACAAAAATGTCTGTCTTATGCAGATAAGAGCCCTAGAATGAATGCCAAAAACAACAGTGACAAGGGAAAAATTCCCTAAGAATGTTAAGATGAAGGGGAAAAAAACCTTGTATACAGAATATTACACATTCATCATTCAACTGTAGCTATTCCAAATGCATTAGATGGGCTTCAGAAGGGCTTTAAAAACATTAATTTCACTTAAATACATCAATCAATAAATCAATCAGTCCAAAAAGTGTAGTTTGTAGTTCATTTTGCAAAAATTATTTGGACCCATAAAGGTAGTCCATACTGTCAGGTGTCTGTTCTGTGTTGTGATCATGTGCTCCTTTGTTCTGTTTCCCGCCGTTTCCTAATGTTCATTAGGTTCACCTGTGTTCCTCTCCTGTGTGTTATCAGTTCCATTAGCCCGTGTGTATTTATACCCCTTAGTTTGTTTCCTTCGTTTTTCCGGTATTGTACGTCATTCTTTGTGTCTTCACCCCATGATCGTCATTCCTGTGTATTGTCTTCCTGAGTGTTCCTACGTGTGATTCCTGTGTTCCAGTTGTGAGTGTTCTGTTTGTAATAAATCTACGTGTTTTGATAAACTCCTGCGATCCTGTGCCTTCCTGAAAGAGCAGCTGTGACACATACACACTAGAGTCGAAAATTACTCAAATAAAAATGTAAAGTTGTATTCACTGAAAAGCTAATCTTTTTATGTATGTCTTTGTCAGAAAAGAGACATCGTGAGGGTTAATGTCAATGTCAAATGTAAGGTAAGACTGAATTCAATATTCTGAAATATTCCTGGGTGAACTTATACTTGTTTATTAATATTAGATTCCCTAGCTTGGCTCAGCGCACGCAGAATATTAGCACTTTTTTCTGAAATGGTACAGTTGAGTCATTTCATGAGGTGAGAAATCCTGTTGCTCCTTCCATAACCCCTGCCACTGCTGAATGTGTTACAGTGTGTTCCATTCGCAAGTGAACGAGGCAAAGATCTATTGTGACTTCTAGTTCAACTTGATTTTCACCAGAAATATTTAGAAACCCACCCACACTGTTCTAATGGTAGAGAAAACATAAGGTCCAATTTTAATTTTAGTGTTGGAGTACTTTCAGTAATACTTTATTTAAAGTCACAATTCATGCTATCAACATACCATTTGCTAAGCTCAACAAACTACGAATTAGCTGCATATTAATAGTTAGTAAGGTAGTAGTTGGGTTTAGATATTGGGTAGAATTAGGGATATAGAATAAGATCATACATTATAAATACTAATAACCAGGTAATATATTAGTAACAGGTAGGTTATAAGCTAGTTGTGAATTGTGACTTAAAGTGGCCCTATTATGCACTATATAAGGTCATATTTTGGTTTGGGGAGTCCCAAACAACATGTTTCGTTCAGATGTCACGATAAAACAGATTTGAAATAATGATGATTCATATTAAACGACTCGGAGTCGACTTTTTTTGAATTTTTGAGAGAGACAATAGCTTTATACATGATGCACTTTCAGATTTATGTTTTTGTTCACTTAGAGCCGTGTTACACACTGCATGGAAGGTAAATTTCAAAAACCCATAATTGGAGCTCTTAAAAACTAAAGTGTTGCTGTATTTTCTTTTAGACCAGTTTAGTGTGCAAAGACAAGTGTGCCTTTTGGTAACTTTGATGCCCCTGAAGATTGTTTTTTTTTGTTTTGTTTTTTTACTTTTTCAAGTTTATTTGCATACCATCTAATAGGAAGCAAGGCAAGAGAAAGAGGGGGGCAAGATTGGGATAGATCCCCAATACGGGACTCAAATTTGGGTCGCCCAAAGTGCAACTTCACTATTTGTGTAACGGCGTTACACCTACCGGACTTTCAGCTGTACAGAGCGGACCGCGATGCGGAGTCAACGCGCAAAACGCGCGGTGGTGGGACATGCTTTTACATCAAAAGAAGGTGGTGTACGGATGTAACTGTGTTAAAGAAGATGTGCTGTCCTGACGTGGAAGTGCTTTTCATTAACTGTAAGCCGTTCTACTCGCCGCGGGAGTTTTCCTCGTTCATCCTCATCGGTGTTTATATTCCACCGCAAGCACACGTGAGTACTGCACTGCAACAGCTGGCTGATCTGATCACAGAGACAGAACAACAACACCCGGACTCTGTTTTTATCATTCTCGGTGACTTTAATCAGGCGAAACTCACACATGAGATGCCTAAATTCAAACAGCACATTACATGCCCCACCAGAGACAATAATATTTTGGACCATTGCTACACCACAATAAAGGATGCATATCGTTCCGTCGCCAGAGCAGCTCTAGGACTCTCCGACCACTGCCTGGTTCATCTTATACCAACTTACAGACAAAAACTTAAAACTACTAAGCCAGTATTAAGGACTGTTAAGAGATGGACCAACGACACAGAACAGGCCTTACAAGGCTGTTTTGAATGCACTGACTGGAGTGTTTTTGAAGCTGCAGCCACCGACTTGGACGAACTCACAGATACCGTAACATCATACATCAGTTTCTGTGAGGAGCTATGCATCCCTACCAGGACCTACTTATCATTTAACAATGATAAACCATGGTTCACACCAAAACTTAGACAGCTTCGTCAGGCCAAAGAGGATGCCTACAGGAGTGGGGACAGG
>CAIGQV010016192.1:2735421-2771818 GCA_903798115.1 Danio jaintianensis
GACCCAGCTCTCTGTTCCTAGCTCTGTCTGTCAATGGATCACCAGCTTTCTGACAGACAGACAACAGCTAGTCAGAATGGGCAAAATCACATCCGACAGCCGCACCATCAGCACCGGTGCCCCCCAGGGATGTGTTCTCTCCCCACTGCTCTTCTCCCTGTATACCAATGACTGCACTGCAAAAGACCCCTCCATTAAACTCTTGAAGTTTGCTGATGACACTACTGTTATCGGCCTCATCCGGAACGGTGATGAGTCTGCATACAGACAGGAGGTGGAGCGGCTGGCTCTATGGTGCAGATGCAACAACCTGGAGCTGAACACGCTCAAAACGGTGGAGATGATAGTGGACTTTAGGAGAAACCCCCCTGCACTTCCCCCACTCACCATCATGAACAGCACTGTGGCTGCAGTAGAGTCATTCAGGTTCCTGGGCACCACCATCTCTCAGGATCTGAAGTGGGACATTCACATAGACTCTATTGTGAAGAAAGCCCAGCAGAGACTGTACTTCCTTCGTCAGCTGAGGAAGTTCAACCTGCCACAGGAGCTGCTCGTACAGTTCTACTCAGCTGTCATCCAATCCATCCTCTGCACTTCAATCACCGTCTGGTTCGGCTCAGCTGCCAAAACCGACCTCCGTAGGCTACAGCGAATAGTCCGGACTGCTGAACGAATCACTGGCACTACCCTGCCTACACTTCAACAACTGTACTCTTCCAGATTGAGTAAAAGGACTCGCAAAATCACTCTGGACCCTTCACACCCAGCACACTTTCTGTTCGAACTGTTACCGTCTGGTAGGCGCTACAGAGCACCGAGCACAAAAACAGCCAGACACAGGAAAAGTTTCTTTCCTCAGGCCATCTACCTTATGAACAGTTAATTATTCCCCTACTGTGCAATAAACATGTGCAATACTTTTTCATACGCATTTGTACACAGCACCTTATAACAGTATACAATGCAATACTTTCTCCATACGCATTTGTACACAGCACCTTATAACAGTATACAATGCAATACTTTCTCCTACGCATTTTGTACACAGCACCTTATAACTTGTAAAACTTGTATATTTATAACAAATATGTACAACAATTCATCATCCAGAGCTCTATTGTCTAACTGCATCTCTGTTTAATGTTTGTCGTATTTTATTTTATTTTTTTTTCCTCATATTTATTTTGTGTTGTCACTTGTCACTTTATGTACACTGGAAGCTTCTGTAGCCAAAACAAATTCCTTGTGTGTGTAAGCACACTTGGCAATAAAACCGATTCTGATTCTGATTCTGTTGGAGCACTGCCAACGAGACTATTCGCTATGACTGGAAATGACTTTTAAATGCAAATCTAAATCCTGTAGAATTTTTCATAAGGTGCAAGAAACAATTGTGGTTTTATTTAATATGCTTGTCATTTGTATTCAATCTTTAGAGTTGTAAAATCTACAAAGATACAATATTAATGGAGACATTATTATTAGTTAGTAAGGTAGTAGTTGGGTTTAGGTATTGGGTAGGATTAGGGATGAAGAATAAAATCATACTTTATAACTACTAATAACCAGTTACTATACTAGTACTAGGCACGTAATAAGCCAAATGTTATTTGGGTGAACTGTGACAAATTAAAATATTACTATATTTTCTTTTAAACCAGTTTAGTGTGAACAAACAAGTGTGCCTTTTGGTCACTCTGATGCCCCTGCAGTTTAATCTTTTTTATTTATTTATTTTACTTTTTTTTTTGCAATAGTACAGCATACCATTTGACAGAAAGCGAGGCAAGAGAAAGTAGAGGGAACAATTGGAAAGGTTCCCCATTCCAGGACTCAAATCTGGGTGCAACTTCCCAAAATGCAACTTCAATATTTGTTGAGCACTGATAATGAAGCAATCTACTATGACTGGAAATGACTTATAAATGCAAATCTAAACCTTGTAGCATGTTTCTTTGTTTTCATCAGGTTCAACAACAATTGGGGTTTTATTCAACATGCTGGGCATTTGTTTGCAATCTGTACAGTTATAAAATCAACAAACTTACAGTATTTATGGCAACGTTATTAATATTAGGGTAGGAGTTGCGTTTAGGTATTGGGTAGGATTAGGGATGTAGAATAAGATCATACTTTAGAACTTTTAATAACCAGTTAATATATTAATAATAGCCAGGTAATAAGCTAGTAGTTAATAGAGTGAATTGTGACAAACTAAAGCATTACTGTATTTCCTTTTAAATCAGTTTAGTGTGCAAAGACAAGTGTGCCTTTTGGTCACTTTAATGCCCCTGGAGTTTAATCTTATTTTCTTCTTTTTAAAAGTTTTTCTTGCAATAGTAAAGCATGACATCTGACAGGAAGTAAGACGAGAGAAAGAGGGAGGCAAGATTGGGAAAGATCCCCAATCCGGGACTCAAATTTGGGTTGCCCAAAGTGCAACTTCACTATTTGTTGGAGCACTGCCAATAAGGCGATCTGCTATGACTGGAAATGACTTGAAATGCAAATTTAAACTCTGTAGCATTTTTTATTCAGGTGCAAGAAACAACATGCTTGTCATTTGTTTTTTATCTTTAGAGTTCTACAAAGTTACAATATTAATGGTGACATTATTAACAGTTAGTAAGGTAGTAGTTGGGTTTAGGTATTGGGTAGGATTAGGGGTGTAGAATAAAAACATACTATATTATTACTAATAACCAGTTAAAATATTACTAATAGGCAGGTAATAAGCCTGTAGTTATTAGCATAAATTGTGACAAACTAAAGTGTTACTGTATTTTCTTTTAAATCAGTTTAGTGTGCAAAGACAAGTGTGCCTTTTGGTCACTTTATTGCCCCTGGAGTTTAATCTTTTTTTTTGTTTAGTTTTTTTCAATAGTACAGCATAAAATCTGACAGGAAGCAAGGTAAGAGAAATAGGGGGGCAAGATTGGGAAAGATCCTCAATCCGGGAACGTTTGGTCGCCCAAAGTGCAACTATTTGATGGAACACTGCCAACAGGGTGATCATCTATGCCTGGAAATGACTTTTAAATGCAAATCTAAACCCTGTAGCTTTTTTCCTCATCTTTTTTTTACCTGGTTCAAGAACAATTGGGGTTTTATTCAACATGCTGGTCATTTGTTTTCAATCTGTAGAGCTGTAATATCTACAAAGTTTCAGTACTACTGGTGAGGTACACACATCCTGTCTCTTTCTCTGAAGTTTGCTTAAGATTTCTCTGGGGCTGTTTCCTAGACCCCTGAGATGACAGACGATTGAAGTTACGCAGCCATTCACACCCCAGTCTGGAATTTATTTTCCCACACATTGCTCTGCAAGAGGGTCTGTACCTGCTCACTGGCACGTCCAGCGGAAATGTAGCGGGTGCATGAGAAACACAACCCTCTTCTGCTAACTAACCATCAGCACCACTGTTACCACCATCACATGTAATACCAGTACTCATTATAAAACACATCCTGCCAAAACCATTTCAGATTATGAGAATTTTAACGATACTCTGCATTTATCCTCACATGAGGTGGGGATGAACTGTGGAAATCAGTCTTGTAAGTGTTGACTTAGGTTTGAGGTTTGGTTGTAGTATGGTTTGCAGTAACAAGATACCCTGCACTTCATACTGTAGTATAACTGTATAACTTATAACTGTATATATTTTTGGTAAAGAGGCTCTTTGGGGAACCGTGGGGTTTTGGAAAACATTAACCTCCAAATTCCTACATATATAAAGGAATTTGTTAAGAATACGATCCTGTAAAGGGAGTGTTTTTAGTCCTCCACTATTCCACACGCTGGGTGGATTTTACATGTTTCATGATTAATGAGGTTTACTCTAGAAACTGAACTGTACTATAAAAATGTTCTATAATGTGACATAGCAAATATTAAGAAAAGCAACTCTTAATAAGATACAAATAGCATGAGAGGGATTTATCTTCATTGCCGGGCAATTATCTTAATATAGTGCTATTTATTTATTTGTTCAGAGGTAACAAGACAGTTGATTTTGCTTGAACTCACAGTGCCCTGGGAAGAGCGGATGGAAAAGGCAAATGAAAGGAAACGCTCAAAGTAACAGGAGCTAGTAGAGAAGTGCCGGGAAAGGGGCTAGAAGACCCACTGTGAGCCAATAGAGGTGGGTTGTACAGGGTTTGCACGGCGTTGACTTCGTAAAGTCTTCAACCAACTAAGCCTAGCAGTAGTAGCTAAAAAGAGGGTCATTAAGTCTGTTTGTGAAGCTGCAGAGAAAGCCACAAGATGGCTATGGATAAAGACGGCTCATCTGTGGGTGATGGCTACTGGGACGCAAGCTGGGGTCTGATCAACCTCAGCTGGGTCACCTGGGCGATGGTGTCTGACGTTGAAAAGACGTGAAACACCCAGTGACCCCAGGATACATCACTGACGATGCGTGTCACTGGATCTAGATGATGTATCTTGCACACGATATGAAATTTAGATTTTTTTTTTTCCATGGACATTTTCAATAAAGAGGGGTGTCAGACCAAAAAACAAAAAAATTTTTAATAGTGATTCCAAAAAATTTTAGATGTAAAGAATCCAGAAACAAAAGCTTAACAGGTGCACGTCATGGGCTTCAGTCACATGATCTTGAATGGGGTCTTCAACTAATTAAAATTTTCAATGGAATTGCTGATTTGATGGTTTTCAGTGACTATATATCAAGTTCCTATGTTGTTAGAAATATATGGATGAAAAAAAAAAGATTTCCAGTTACTAAAATAGCCACTTGTAAAGGTATTTATTAATGCTTTTATGGTTTTCTTATTAATTTATAAGAGCTGAACTTTATTAACTGACACCTGTGGTTTTTACTAGTTACCATACAATTTAATTATGCATAATTAAGACTGTAGTTTAAGTAAACTTTACTAGTATCATTCCTCAGAGTACAGTTTCAGGTGAGTTAACATAACTTAATTGACCTAAGCTAATGTGACTCAATATGAGCAAGAATTACTTTTATTACATTAGTAAATACTACTTGATATATAGTTAAGATGACTTAATTGACCTATGTAAATGTGACTCAGTATAAGAACTACTTTTTCTACATTAGTAAATAGTACTTAATGCGATAAAGTTATGATTACTTAATTGAATTATGCAAACTCATTGCCTTAATTCAATTAAGTAAACCTAACAAATTACTTTTTACAGTTTATGTTTGAGACAGTCACACCATAGGGCAGTTTTACTCACATAAATAAAAAAAAAAAGAAATAACAGCAGATTTATTACATTTACTACATTTTAAATGATGATACTACTGTAATTTAAGATACTAATAAGAAAATGCAACATCACGCCAACAACCTATATCTGTAGTTCGCCATTCGCCACCTATCCTGTAGTTCGCCATTGTTGTTTTGGTTGTCAAGTACTCACACATGCCTATAGACATGCCTGACATCACTGTTTTCACAATATTCCGATTTTTTGTAGTTTAGACCAGTTTCTCAACCACATCCCTGAAGGCATGCGTGGAAGCACTACATTTTCAACCTCTTTGGGAAACACTGGTTTACATAGATTATTGTTTTCGAAAGTGTGTGTTTTTAGGCCCACAAAACAACCAAATATGCATAAACATTTAGCATTTTTAGTTAAAAACTGTATTGTGCAAATGATCCCCTCAGAAGAAGATCATGTTTCGTTACAATTCTAAGCTTTAACCCTTTTTTCTAATGTGAATTCTCTTTTTTTTTGTACTCCAGAAAAACTGCTTGTACTTACTGTTGCAACACAGGAGACGGATGGCTTTCTTCGCTTCATGCAGTCAGCAAACTATTTCAACTTCAATGTGAAGGTAAGACCACTGGGAGACCACAGCTCATTCATAATAGCGGCTGGATGGTGGTGGTGTTGATTTAAGGGCTTTAAGAAATAAAACATACTGGACGCAGGTGCTTGGGATGGGAGAGGAGTGGAAGGGAGGTGACGTGGGTCGCTCCATTGGTGGAGGCCAGAAAGTTCGACTGCTGAAGGAAGCCATGGAGTCTCTGGATCAACAAGAGGACTTGGTGGTCTTGTTTGTGGATAGGTAGGTGTCCTTTGTTCACATGAAAGTGATGCACTGCAAAAAAAAAATTAAATGCTTTAGTTAATTGTTGTTTCTAGTCCAAATATTAAAAAATTCTTAAATCAAGAAGCATTTTCTTGACAAGCACAAAATATTGTCTTGTCATCAGAAATAATTGTGATTTTAAGTATTCATTTGGCCACAACTTTCTCTGTGTTTTAGAAAATGGAATGATTTTTGGTGACAAACCTTTTTTTGCCACATATTTTAGAAAATGCTTTGACAATTTTTAAAAACTCAACAATAAACTCTAAGAAAATTTACGACACTTTCATCATGTTAGTGGGTGTTTTTGCCCAATTGACTTCCATTATAAATTATATTTTTTATTGCAAAGCCATGACACCATATAATCATGCATTCTTGATTGTTGGTGGTTTTCCCTGTGAGGTACAACTTGTAATTTTGACTGTTGGTTATCAGTTGCAATGCAAAAAAAGCTTAGTATTTGGAGTATTGTGCGTGTTTGTGTGTGTTTCCACATGTGTGTGTGAGAGACCTTTGCGCATTTACCTTGATATGTCTGAGAAAATGAAATTAAGCAACTAAGTTCTCAGAACATATTAAGCATTCATTCATTCATTTATTCATTTTCCTTCTGCTTAGTCCCTTTATTCATTAGGGGTCACCATAGCGGAATGAACCACCAACTTATCCAGCATATGTTTTACACAGCGAAATGCCCTTCCAGCCGCAACCCAGTACTGGGAAACACTCATACACTAATTTACACACACACTCATACACTACGGGCAATTTAGAGTATTCAATTCACCTACAGAGCATGTCTTTGGACTGTGGGGGAAACCGGAGCACCCGGAGGAAACATGGGGAGAACATACAAACTCCACACAGAAATGCCAACTGGCCCAGCTGGGACTCAAACCAGCGAACTTCTTGCTGTGAGGCGACAGTGCTAACCACTGAGCCACCCTGTCGCCCGTACTAAACATAGTAAGTCTATTTATGCACGCACACTATAATTGTTGTTATACTTCCTAGAACTCCATATAAAAGCCAGAAACCTTTTTGCACAGGCCTATCTAAAGAATGACCAACAGTAAAAATGACAAATTTTACCTCATCCCAACATAGAAAACCATTAACAATAAAGAATGCATGATTGTATGCTGTCATGACATTGCAAGTGAAAAGTGTCATTATAATGGAAGCCAATGGGGCAAAAAGAGGCACTAACATAACGAAAGAGAAGTAAATTTGAACAATAGACAAGGGTTAAAGTTTTGTATGACTAAGTATGGACAATCTGAAACACAGAGTAAGTTTAAGATCCCAAGATTATGTTAGATGAATAATTCCTATTAACAATTCATGTGTGAAAAGCACATAAGTGGTATTATATTTAAAATACCAAAGGCAAAAAAGGATACAGTATATGCATTTCTCTATGTATAGACTAGCTGTAAATTGACTCTAATTTGCCACAAAATGCATTTTTGTAATTACCTGTAATTGACGGTAAATGATGCCCAGTAAAATATTTAGTCTAGATTAAGGCAAAATGACTAGCTAAAATGTGTTTATCAATGATAACAAATCTGCTGCATGTGTAAATGCATTTTAAGCCACACCAGTAAAATACATTTGACAGTGCCATTGCCAACTCCATAAGAAACAGCAAGAGTCTGTGTGAAGGTAAAAGGATTGGGCGTTCAAAAATGTTCTAAACCTACCTTTAAAACCAAGACTCTCACTGAAATGGTGGCTTTTCACTGAATTTATGCTAATTAACCATAATAAATGGCCTGTTATTCAACGTCATCATTCAAGGGAAATTACAGCATGTCAATTTATAATGAAAGTGTGGTGTGTGTGTGTGTGTGTGTGTGTGTGCGTGTGTGTGTGCGTGTGCGTGTGTGTGAAACGAGTGATTATTATGATCACAAAGTAGAAAATGATTTGCGTTTGAAGTTAACTTCACGCTTACCTGCCGCATGCAGTGGCATTTTATCAAAAGTCATTTATATAAAACACATCAAATTGAATTAAAGCAGAACTCCGTGAACTCTGAAGCAGCTATTTATACACACCTATATCTGGAATCGCACACATTCTAATAATAATAATAATAATAATAATAATATTAATAATAATTATAATAATAATACTTTTATATATTTTTAAGGGGGCTAATAGTAATGACCTTAAAATCATTAAAAAAATAAAAAATAAATGCGTTTATTTCAGCCCAAAAAATAAAATAAGACTTTCTCTAAGGAAAATAAATAAATAAATAAATAAAATAAAATAAAATAAAATATATAGGAAATAGTCTGGAAATGTCCTTGCTCTGGAAGCACTTAGGAAATATAAAATAAAATAAAATAAAATTAGAATTAAAATTCCACAGGACAATTTAACAAATTTGCCTTCAACTGTATAAAAGCTTTGAAATCAGACTTTAGTGGTCCTGTAAAATATATTAAACACTATTAGATGTAGCTGAGACCATTTTGCCACAATGAAGCTGTGTCAAATATTCCAGAGATGAACTTTAAATCACATTAAAAAAAGGGAAATGATTTGTGTGCACAGGTGCTCCCCAGACAAGAGGAAACCATGGTGCCTCCCACACGGTGTACTTCCTATGATGACATTTATAGTTACTAACGTTACCAGGCATATTAATAGTGTCTGAAACAGAAGACCTAAATGCCCTCCACTCCCTTCAAGCAATTCAGTAAAAATAGACATAGCTGATTAAATAAACTCAACACGGATTTACCTAACCTCATTTGTTTAACTGCTTTATAATATCCTAAATGTGAAAATGACTGGAAAGCACAGTGGACAGGATCATTTTCTGTTTCTCTCTCTTTAGTTATGACCTCATCTTTGCTGGTGGAGCCGAGGAGATTCTCAGAAAGTTCCAGCAGAGCAATCATAAGGTGGTGTTTGCTGCAGAGGGAATCATCTGGCCAGATTCTCGACTGGCAGAGAAGTATCCGTCTGTACGCAGTGGGAAACGCTTTCTCAACTCTGGAGGTGTGTAAAGATGGGAATAGAAAACACCTATAGGATGTCCAAAGCCGTTGTGTTATTGTGATTTCAACTTATTCCGCTCTCTTATAGGGATGTTCTTTTCAACACAAATTTAAAATACACCCATCATTCACTAACCCCTTAAGTGGTTCCAAAACATTTTTAATTTCTTTAGTTTTTCTGTTAAACATACAGTTTTTTTCATTTATTTGCTATGGAAGTCAATGGCTATTAGTTTCTAACATTGGAAACCAGTACTTGACAGTACGTCAACGGCTACCAGCTTTCAACATTCTCCAAAATATATTATTTTTGTGTTCAGCAAAAGAAGGAAACTCAATTTTGTTTGGAAGATATTTTAAAGAATGTTGGAATCCAGTAGCCATCGACTTTCCAAACTTCTTTAAAATAGCTTCCCAATCAGTTTGAGTTTCCTTTTTCTGTTGAACGCAAAATAATATATTTTGGAGAATGTTGAAAGCTGGTAGCCATTGACTTCTATAGTATGGAAGTACTAGTTTCCAATGTTGGAAACCAATAACCATTGACATTTATAGCAAAAAAAATTAAAATACCATGGACGTCGATGGCTACTGGATTCCAACATTCTTTAAAATATCTTCCAAACCAGTTTGAGTTTCCTTTTTCTGCTTAACACAATAATAATATATTTTGGAGAATGTTGAAAGCTGGTAGCCATGGACTTCCATAGTATGAGAGTACTGGTTTCCAATGTTGCAAAACAGTAGTGATTGACATCCACAGCAAAAAAAAATAAAAATTTAATTAATAAATACTATGGAAGTTGATGGTTACTGATTTCCAAACTTATTTAAAATATCTTCCCAATCAGTTTGAGTTTTCTTCTTCTGCTGAAAGCAAAATAATATTTTGGAGAATGTTCAAAGCTGGTAGCCATGGACTTCCATAGTATGAAAGTACTGGTTTTCAATGTTGGAAAACAGTAGCCATTGACTTCCATAGTAAAAAAAATAAAATAAAAAATAGTAAGGAAGTTAAAGTCTACTGATTTCCAAACTTCTTTAAAATATCTTCCAAACCAGTTTGAGTTTCATTTTTTTTTTTTTTTTTTTGCTGAATGCAAAATAACTTATGCTTGAGAATGTTGAAAGCTGGTAGCCATTGACTTCCAAAGTATGGAGGTACTGGTTTCCATTGTTGAAAACCAATAGCTATTGACATTCATAGCAAAAAAAAATAAAACAAATGCTATGGAAGTCGATGGCTACTGGATTCCAACATTCTTTAAAATATCTTTCAAATCAGTTTCCTTCTTTTGCTGAACACAAAAATAATATATTTTGATAAATATTGAAAGCTGGTAGCCATTGACTTTCATAGTATGCAAGTACTGGTTTCCAATTTTGGAAACCAATAGCCATTGACATCCATAGTAGAAACAAAAATATGTCAATGGCCTCCAGCTTTCAATATTTTTCTAAATATATTATTTTGTGTTCAGCAAAAGAAGGAAAGAGATGTGCATTCTTACACTGATTGCTACTGTATATAAGTCTCAAGCAAAGTCATGTAAATGCCTTAAAGGGTTAGTTCACCCAAAAATGAAAATTCCGTTATTAATTAATCAGCATCATGTTGTTAAAATCTATTTGTTGTTCTTTGGAACCCAAATTAAGCTATATTAAAATAAATTAGAGAGCCTCCTCATCCTCCAGAGACAGCAATGGTCCTGTGGCATGTTCAGAAAAGAAATGAAAAACATTGTTAAAACATTTCTTGTCACTTCAGTGGTTCGATGTACTCATATAAAGCTTCATAAACACTTTTGTGTGCTAAAAAACTGTAAATACGAATCTGTTCACCAATATCTTTTCTTCAATGTCAGGGAGTTGTACAGGCAGTGTGACATATTGCCATTAGATTCAGCAGTGCAACACACAAGCTTTGTATTTTCCGTAATTTACACGCACCCTGATCTGATACAAAAGACACTGTCGAACAAAGTTGTTTTTACTGCGTTTATTTTGGCATACAAAAGTGTTAGTGGAGCTTTGTATTATTACAGTTGAACCACTGAAGTCGTATGGAATGTTTAGACAATATTCTTGGTTCATTTTCTGAATTTTGAACATCTCGGGACAATTGCTGTCTATGGAGGATAAGGGAGCTCTCAGATTTCCTCTAAAATATCTTAATTTGTTTTCTGAAGATGAATTAGGGGTTTGGAATAACATGAGGGTGAAAAAATTAATAACAGAATAGTCTTTTTTGGGTGAAATAACATTTATTCGATAGCGAAAGGTTATAAACACCACACATAAAAGCTAGAAACATCTGCATTCACTTGAAATTAAATTAAGTCATAGTCATAACGGGTCATAAACAGGTTAAAACCCAACGTGTGTACATTTTTTGGCTGTTACCCCAATGCCGTTCTACACGCAAGCTCCTTTACTGCTAATCTGGTGACTTAATGTGTGCACATCTGGTTACATTTTGACAAAATCTGGCTTTTGAGTGTGTTTGTTCACATGCTATTCTTTTTAAATAATTAGCTTTTTTTCAGTATTCATTTTTATGCTACTTTGGACTTTGCAAATGTAAGACACCTGAGGCCTACTGCATACAGTTGAAGTCAAAATTATCATCCCTCCTGTGAATTTCTTTTTCTTTTTCAAATATTTCCCAATATATCCCAAATGATGTTTAACAGAGCGAGGAATTTTTCACAGTATTCATTCATTCATTTTCTTTTCGGCTTAGTCCCTATATTAATCTGGGGTCGCCACAGCGGAATGAACCGCCAACTTATCTAGCATATGTTTTACGCAGCGGATGCCCTTCCTGCTGCAACCCATCACTGGGAAACATCCATACACACTCATTCACATACATACACTACGGACAATTTAGCCTACCCAATTCACCTATAGCGCATATCTTTGGACTTGTGGGGGAAACCGGAGCACCCGGAGGAAACCCACGCGAACACGGGGAGAACATGCAAACTCCACACAGAAACGCCAACTGACCCAGCCGAGGCTCGAACCAGCGACCTTCTTGCTGTGAAGCGAACGTGCTACCCACTGCGCCACCATGCAGCCCATTTTTCACAGTATTTCCTATAATATTGTTTCTTCTGGAGAAAGTCTTATTCATTTTATTTCAGCTAGAATTAAAGCAGTTTTTAATTACTTTAAAATCATTTTAAGGTCAATATTATTAGCCCCCTTAAGCAATATATTTTTTTTTCGATTGTCTACAGAGCAAACCACTGTTATACAATGACTTGCCTAATTACACTAACTTGCCTAATTAACCTAGTTAAACCTTTAAATGTCACTTTAAGCTGAAAACTGGTATCTTGAAAAATATCTAGTATTTAGCCACAGCCATATCACTCTGCAGCCCAAGATCGGTAACTCACTGAAGCTAAGCAGGGCTACGCCTGGTCAGTACCTGGATGGGAGACCACATGGGAAAACTAGGTTGCTGTTGGAAGTGGTGTTAGTGAGGCCAGCAGGGGGCACTCAATCTGTGGTCCTAATGCCCCAGTATAGTGAAGGTACTGTTAGTGAGCACTGTCTTTCGGACCGAAGGTCCTGACTCTCTGTGGTCATTAAAAATCCCATGGCACTTCTCGTAAAAAGTGTAGGGGTGTAACCCAGGTGTCCTGGCTAAATGCCTTCCATTTCAGCCCTTACCATCATGGCCTCTCAATCATGCCTATTCACCGAATTGGCTGTATCACTGTCTCTCCACTCCACCCCACCAATAGCTACAGTGTGGTGAGCGTACTGGCGCTGTTGTCCTGTGGCTGCTGTCGCATCATCCAAGTGGATGCTGCACACTGGTTGTGGTGTGGAGAGACCCCCTCTCATGATTGTGAAGCGCTTTGGGTGTATGGCCATACACAATAAATGCGCTATACAAATACACATTACATCACATTACATTACAGTAAAATATTATTTACTTTCATCATGGCACAGATAAAATAGATCAGTTATTATAGATTAGTTATTAAAACTATTATGTTCAGAAATGTGATGAAAAAAAATCTCTTCATTAAACAGAAACTGGGGAAAAAAATATTCAACTGTATACCTCAACTGACTTCAACTGTATATTTAAGACATATTCTAAAAGTCTATTTTATGTCTGAAAACAGATGTCTAATAGACGTTTTGCAGTTGAGCAAACGCTTACAGATGTAAACACAAACATCAAATAGACATCTCAGTGATGTGCTATCGGGGTTCCAGGCTGACTACAGCTACCTGAATTCCAAAGCCACAAGCATGTTAAGAATGTTCACAATTGACTCTGACGTTTGTTTAGTCTGTAAACGCACTATTTGTTTTCCACAGCTTGTAGTATCTAATAGTTTACACTCCTGCATACACATGTTCGCATGTTTTCCTCCTGCATTTGGGAGGTCAGCTTTTAAGAATTCAGCTCAGGCCGCATATCACTGGGACTTTGTGTAAATAAGGTCACGGCCTGCAGCCATTTTGGCCGTATCATCCCTCGGACAATTCTGTGTGGGTTTGTTTGGTCTGGTAGAATTTAGAACAATGCAAGCAGGGTGATTATAGAGAAACATTGGAATTTCATCACTGGTACAATATGATAGTGAACGTGTTTTCTGTGTAAACCACAAGCAGCAGCCGCTCACCCTGTGGAATTTCCTGAGGGCCACCAGGCATAGTGCACTATTCATCCAGGCGTCTTCATGAATAGTGCATTCATTTGAGAGTGTGTGTACGTGTGCGTCCATCCGTCTTACTCGCTCTCCTCGTTGAATAACAGTAACGTCACCCCCGTCTGTACATAAAAATCCCTGTGGTCATTGCCCATCCGTGCTCTGTAGTCCCGTCTATTTTAATCTGGCCAATTGCTGCTTTGACTGTGGTGGTCACTTTGTCTTATGTAGTGTCCTGTCAGGGCGTTGAGCCTGTGTCATTAACAGGACACGTTTGTTTGTGTTGGACTTTCTGTTAGATTGCCTGCACATCCAAAATTGAAGGTTGGTTTTATCCCTTCGGCTGCTCCGTAGATTGCGGTGGCCACTGTTTTGTTTCGATTGGACCAGAAATGTCATGTCTACCATTGTGTTTGTGGAAACTAGAAAGACGGCACGGCTCGTCTCATTCCGATCATCCCGCAAGTTTGCCCGAATGCAAGCTTCTTGACGGTAGCGTTGTTTCGATCGGTGGGAAAAAAAAGATTGTGGATTCTGGATTAAAACCACATGTCATAATGCCGTACATCTGGCTTCAGCTATTGCTTTCGAACCTGGGCATCATGTCAAGGGTTTTACTTTATTGCACTGTAATAAAATAAGATTCATGTCACCACATCTGAGGTGGCCGCCTTCAGACTGGGACGATCTGCTAATTTAGTGAATGAACGGACATGTAAATCATACGTGCCTGAAAACGTGCTTTGTTTATCTTTTGGTTTTGGTGGATTTACAATTATGTGGAAGATCGCAGGGCCTCGATTTCTAGTGAAATCTATCAAGGGCCTGTTTAAATGACACTGATTTGGCCATTCATTTATGCAACACACTTTTGGTGGCCTGAAAATGCTATGTTTTTTCAAACCGATATTAAAAGTGCTATTTTCTTAATGACACCACTGTTGTCTATGTGTAAGCACAATTTTATGAAAACAAAGATGTCATGTGCATATGTATTACATTTTTCAACTCCCCTAGACTTAAACAGTTCAGTTTGACTATTTTTGAATCCATTCAGCCGATCTCTGGGTCTGTCAGGAGCCCTTTTAGCTTAGCTTAGCATAGATCAAAATTGACAAAAGAGTTTCATTGTGTACTAAGACACAAAAAGTTATTATGATATATTACGATGTATCTACAGAAGAGTCCAGCTTTAAGTATTAAAATTATTGAAAGTATTTGCTTATTTTTGAGGGAGATTTGTCTGTAATAGTCTAATCCGATTCAATCATCTATGCTAAGCTAAGCTAAAAGTCTCCCCGCAATAACTAAATATTGGCTGAATGGATTTAAAAATTGTAAAACTAAACTATACTCTATTAAACTAAACTCAACTGAACTCTATACTCAACTTTAACTCTAGATGAATTGAAATGATCCTATTTTCAAACAAAGTGTTTCTTTAAATACTTAGTCTATTGGCATACAAGCTCTTGACAAGCAAACAACAGTGGCAGACTACAGGGCCTTAGTGTTTCTTTACAAAGTGACATCAACAATTAGTGGCCTGGAAAGCATGATAAAGTATTTTTGGTTGTTTTTTTGTGTATCCATGTGAACAGGAAATGCTTTGAAAATGTAGTTTAGTCTCTCTGCAAGTCTTTACAAATATGTTTTAGTACATCATTGTTGCGTAAATGTACACACTAACAGATCTATACTTTATTTTTGTCCAATGAAAAGTGGTCTCACATGCTTTTTAGATCAGCCTATGAATGCAGACTATAGTAAAAGGTTATTAGGAGTTAAACATGTAATGGTCTAGGGCGGTAACCTAACATGGTTCCTAATTCTTGCCGAATGATGCTATCTAAAACTGCACAGATGCCAGTGTGAGCCCTGCAATTTTCAACTGTGGTCAGAGCTTCAGGAAAATGATGAGAAATCCATATGCAGGTTGCTATGGAAGCACATGTGTAGATGTCTATGGCTAATAGATTTTGCTAAGCTAAAAGTCTATGCTAATAGTCTAATCTGATTCAATGATCTATGCTAAGCTAAGCTAAAAGTTCCCTGATATCGGCTGAGTGGATTTAAAAATCTTAAAACTCAACTGTTTAACTCTAGAGGAGTTGTAAAATTATCTTATTTTCAAACAAAGTGTTTCTTTAAATAAAAGTCTATTGGCATACAAGCACTTGACAAGCAAACAACAGTGAGGTTAGATGTGGCCACACAACACTTGTTTTTTGTTGGTCAGACGCTTCTGCCAGACTTCCCACTGTTTTGAGGGTTTGAGGAACCGCACCATAGATTGGGAGCGAGATTTAAGCTTTTCAGAAGAAATGTAATTGAAATTGGAAATGTTTCGTCTGGGCATACCATAATGTCAACGCTTCACGCTATATTTTACATCCTATACTTTCTTTTACAACACACAGGCCTTTTAAAATACACTCCATTGTCTTTCACAGGGATTATTGGCTTTGCCCCATACGTACAGAAGCTTGTCAGCCAGTGGGACCTTCATGATAACGACGACGATCAGCTGTTCTACACAAAGATCTACGTGGATCCAAATCAGAGGGTCAGTGATGCAACGAGCCTTAAGGCGGTTTGTGAGAACATAAATGTGCTTGCAAACTTGACCGCATGCACTTATAAAGCTCGAAAGCAAACAAACTGGTTAAAAATATGCAACTATAAATAGTTTACACGAGGACAAAGGTCGCACGGTCACTTTTACACAAACTCTGTTGTCTTCTCTTCTGTGTTTTAGGAAAAGCTTAATATGACCTTGGACCACAAGTGTGAGATTTTTCAAAATTTGAATGGAGCTCTGGGTGAGTCAAGATGGTGTTTAAGATTGCTAGCAAACATGATTTTTTTCTTGCATATATTTCATCCTTCATAGCTGATGAATAGCGGGTTTAATTTGATTTTGCATAAACAATTCTAGACTTTTTTTTGTTAGTAAATTGACATTGAGGGTGTGTGACGTCATTAGCATAGCGATTAGCATTAGCACTAATTATAAATTGCTTATTTCTCTTGATTTAATCATTCTGTGAGACATTTGGGATAGTGTAAGAACTTTGTTCTAGTGGTTTTGGGATATTTTGTAATGAAAAAAAAGCATACATATTGTGCCTTTATTTACATATTTAACTAGGTCATGAACTGCTTTTTTAAAAATTTTATAGTATACTCAGGTCCTAAGTACTATTTTTGATCATTTTCTGTTCTTGTAGACCCCCTTGTTGGAACACACCATTTAAATAGGCATGGTGTATTGTAGAAGTACTCAGAAGTAAATGGCGATTTATGATTGGCTAAAAGTTTAAACATTTTAAGGGACAGCTACTGAGGTAAACTTCTGTGCTGAACATTTATCAGCACAACTTTTTTGTTCTGTTCTGGAAGAGAACAAATCCTTTAAGGATAGGTGTGCTATATCTATATGTATATATATAAAAAAAAAATATATATATATATATATATATATTTTTTTTTTTATTAAAAACATTTTTCTGGATATTTTTTCCTGGACTGATGTTCCTGAACACAGAATTCTACAGACATACAACACATGATATTGTTAAAAACAAAATCTGTTTTTGAATTTAGATGAAGTTCTCCTGAAGTTTGGGACTGAGCGAGTACGAGTGAGGAACACCATCTACAATAGTCTGCCAGCAGTTATTCATGGAAATGTGAACACCAAGGTAAAACTTTAATATACTTCATTTGAAATTAAAGAATGAACCTGTGTGATGGTATTTTGTACAAAAAATAAGATCGTTTGGAGTATGGCTAAGAATTCAAACAGCTTACCAAGCAAACTTTTCATAGACCTACTACTATAGATTTTCATATTATGTTCCCCTAAAATTATTTGTTTGATGATGTTTGCTTTGAGTGTTTGCATCTACATGAAATTAGCATGCCTAAATTTGGTTTATATGGTTTTGGTGTTTCCTTACTTTTGTTTGAAAGAAAGGAAACTGTAAAACATTCTAAAAATGCTTGGTTTTAACCCCAATTTGAGACTAATATCAGAAACAGAAAAAGCTTTAATGCCAGGTATGTTTACACATAGGATGAATTGTTTCTTAGTAATCATGCATTGATAAAAAGTCATTTTAGATCTTTCAATTTGATCAGTGTTGTTGTTGGTTTTTGTACAATGATAAATATTCTACAATTCCTCCAGAAAACACCTTTTTAAACATTTCCTTAACAACAATTCCTGAATAAAAACATTGCTCAGTATCATTTAAATTTTTTTTATATAAATTATATTAATATATGTTTTGTTGTCAAAATATTCTTACACACACAATTCTACATCTTACTGTATATGTAAACTGGGTCATGTCTATTTTCAACATTCGTTTTCTTTCATTTTTTCTTTCATTTACAAATTAATTAATTTTCCTTTGGCTTAGTACTTTATGTATCAGGGGTTGCCACAGCAGAATGAACCGCCAACTATTCCGGCATATGTTTTACGCAGCGCATGCCCTTCCAGCCACAACCCAGTACTGGGAAACACCCATACACTCTCACATTTACACACTCACTCATACACTACGGCCAATTTTGTTAACCCAATTCACCTATAGCACATGTCTTTGGACTCTGGGGGAAACCCACGCGAACACGGGGGGAAAAGGCAAAGTCCACACAGAAATGCCACCTGGCCCAGCCGTGACTCGAACCAGTGACCTTCTTGCTGTGAGGCAACAGTGCTAACCACTGAGCCACCGTGCCGCTCTCATTTACAAATTGATTAACTACATACAATTTGTTGTTTATACATTCATCTAATGCCGTTTTTCATTAACGTACAGTTTTAAAGCAGGTTTACAATGAAATTATAATAGTATAATTTTCAAAAGTTTACATTTTCAGGCCTCCAAAACAGCTTAAAGGAATAGAAAGTATATACTTTTTTTTTGTTAAAAATGGTACCATGTTAATGCTCCAATACTCTTTTACAGTAAAGCAGCACAGTTGTCAGATACTAAAACAACCCTCTGACTGTAATTGTATAGTCTATTAAACACAAGGCAATCTTTTGGCCAAAACTTTTGCAGTCATTTCCCAACTCCCTTATCCCAGCAGTTTGACATTTTAACAGGATGTCTGCATGATAATGTAATCTCAGCCCCATAGAGCTTTTCCTTCTGCACCTCAGTGACAGATTAAACAAACACAGCGCCGTGTGGAGTCATCTTCTCCTAATACCCAACCATCTGTGCCGTTTCTAATGAATAATCATCCTTCCAGAGCTCACCCTTATGCTCTAAGCCTCATCCAAGCTGCCCCATGTCCATCCCCGAGGATCTCTGTGATCTCCAAGGCTTTTAAACATGCTCCAGAGTGTACAGATGTTCTCGTAAATACTCAAACAAGCTCAAATAAAAAGTAACAAGCCTTGAAGATACACAGTAGCAGCTTAGAACCAGACCGTGAAGCCAACACTTTGGTTTATGGCTTCTCTTTATTTGGTATCAGTCAGTACGCTTACATGGACACAATACAATTTTTATTTGAATAAGACAATACTCTGATTAAGAGTTTAACATGTAAACAGACATTTTTGATTACCTTAATCCGACTAAAGTCATAATCGTAGTAAACCAAATTACCAAATCAAACCAAGATGTGGAGTTTTCCTATTTCGTCGCATTATTGAAGGGCAGTACAGATATGTAAATACCTTAGGGTGCTTTCCCATCTTTACTATGTTTCCTTTGGACCAGACCAAGGTTAAAAATGACACACTGTAGCATTTTTCAACCATTTTGGTTCCATTTCACACCAGACCCTAACCCTAACAAACCAAAAAGTTGTTGGCTAGACAAATTTCATGAACTGCATTTTGATTGGTCAGAAATAACGCGCATAACAAACAGAAGTAAACAAAGATTGGAGGAAAAGTCAGCAGGCAGTATGGACCTCCTCATAACTTGTTTGTCCACGACCTGCCATAATTGTGGTAAAGTGTCAAGAACTTTTTCTCATTCCAGAATGCATGTTGCAGCTGACTATGGAAGTAGTGAAGTACTTTGTGCATTTGGGTTGGTCCGAGGTTGGTTCACCTTTTCACCAAAACCGAACTGCTCCAGGGTTCATTTGAAAGCGTACCAAGACCACCTCTTCGAGCAGGTCTTGGTACGCTTGTTTGGTCCAAAGTACTTTTTGCATTTGGGTCCGTATGAGGTTGGTTCAGGTTCTCACCAAAAAGAACTGCTCCAGGGTTAGTTTGAAAGACCACCTTCTTCAAACCGGTCTTGATATGCTTGTTTGGTCCAAAGTACATTTTGCATTTAAGTCAGTTCTAGGTCAGTTCACGTTCTCACCAAAAATGAACTGCTCCAGGGTTTGTTTGAAAGCGTCCCAAGACCACTTCTTCGAGCAGGTCTTTATACGCTTGTTTGGTCCGAAGTACTTTTTGCATTTGTGTCAGTTCTAGGCCAGTTCACATTCTCACCAAAAATAAACTGCTCCAGGGTTTATTTGAAAGCGTCCTGATACCACCTCTTCGAGCAGTTTGGTCCTCTATTGGTACACATGCGAGTACGATTGCCGCTTTCACACCTTCCCAAAAGAACTGCACCAAAAAGGCAAACAAACTCTGCTACGATTTAACCGAACTAAATGAGGCAGGTGTGAAAACACCGTTAATCAAACTATTACTACCATGTAGGACTTTTCACTGCATTTTACACTAGAATAGTTTGAGACTGTATTCTCAGTACAGGACCACAGACACCCGAATCTCCTAGGGAACACACAGTGAACCCCTGTAGACTCATCACACCCTCTTACACTCAACACAATTTTACAAATGCTGTCCTGGAAATGTAGAGGTTTCCTTTCCATTTGGCTTTCAGTATCAAATTCCATTAAAACAACTCTCTCCTACCATTCCTTACTTCATACCCTCATCCAGTACCTCAAAGTTTGTCGCGAGGACATGAATGAAATGTTGAACTGGACATAAAACACCCAACAGGACATGAAACTCCGGAGGAAACATTGGATAGCATGGTGTTAGATTTTGCTGTATTTGGCTTAACCATTCTTGGGTGGCTTGTCAATGTATTAGGACTACTCTAATACATAAAATAAGTAAGCTGACCAAACTTCTTACGGGGAGAAGAACTTTGGGTCAAGTTACTTGAAGACCGTCATTGATGCAAAGTACTGTCTATGAGACAGAACTTCATAGTAGCTACAAACAAACCATTCTGTGTTTACTCAGCTCAGCAGTAACCTCTTATCAGATATTTCAGCTGTTGCTTGGTGTATACCCATTGAGATCGTAAAAAGGTCACTTAGTTCACACATATCAGTTCATAGGGGTTGATGCAGGTCACCTCCAAATACACAGAATTGTTCCCATCAGAGTTCATTCAATGTAAATGCAACTAAACTAAAATGCACATAATCTTTCAGTGGTGATGTAATGACGTTAATCAAGCTATTAACTATAATTGGTAAAACGGGAACATGAAATGAACATTCTAAAAGCAACTAATTCATCATATTATTGCCTTATTCCGATTAAGGTGAATAATTTGATTACCGATGTCTATGTAAATGTAGTCAGTGAGCACCTCCTATTTTCTGTCAGTGACGTTTAACCACTTGACCTCACAGCACTTGAGGTCATGACCTGGGCCTCCAAGGGATTGTCGGTCTTAGCAGCCAACTATGTACATCTAGAAAGGCTGCATCTGGACACCATCTGGATAATGTGGTTGAGGCTGGATTGAATTGAAGATCTCCTCCTTGCTGTTACATTTGAACTTCCTGTAATGGAAAGCAGCATGACGAGAGTGTGCACAGCTGTCCTGCCAAAAATCTGCATATAACTGCCAGTGAACAAATTAACAAGGATTACAGACATGCCTTTCAGGAAACGGAATCTCAAAGCTGGGTTCCTGCAGCCAAGTATAGGTAACAGACAGTTGTAAATTAAGGTGAGACGCAATATCGGTTAACCAATCCAAAGTATATAAAGTTGTTTTGGGTAGAAGTAAGCGCTAATACATGTTATCATTGGGACAAAATCCCTTAGTTCTTGTATATCTGAGGGAGAATTAAATATTTATATTTATGCATTTTGGAGACACTGTCCGAAACTTCTGACTATACATCCACTACAGAAAAAAAAAGGTTCAAACGTATGTGAAACACCCATGAAACGTGGCTTTAGACTTATTACATGATCATGATGTTTCACATATGATTTTAACTTGTAAAGGTAATGTTTTTTGGTCGTGTGTACTTGTTTATGTGGTTTACGAGGACACAGAATTGTACAATGACATGGGTATGACTTAGTTGTACTCTATTAAGGTGGCTTATGAGGACGTACCTTGTACCCTTGCAATTAAAAAAACTCTTAAGTCGTATTTAATGGCATCTTTTAACATTCAAAAAGGGGTAGGGGGTAGGGTAAGGCCATATAATTACAGCATAAAATACATTACGTCAATGGAGAGTCCTAGTAAGCCATATACTGTATATGTGTGTGCACTGTAAAAAACTATTTCTGCCTTAATTTGTTTTAGTTGAATTAAATGAACTTTTCCAGTCATCTCAACAACTTTTCAAGTCATCAAACTGACTAAAAATATGTGAAATAAAGTCAAACTTTGTATAACTTAAAAAAAAATGTTGAAACCTGATTAACTAAGCAACATAAAAGTATTTGTTGTCTTGACTTTTTGTTTAACATTTTCGGTGTGTGTGTGTATGTGTGTGTTTCATTCAACTCATAGATTTTACCAGTTCTTGTGTATCCAGCACCATGGTCTATACTGTTTGAGAAACAGAAAGGCATTATACAATAAAAAAAAAAAAAATAAAGCAACTGTTTATATACAAATAATATTTAATCTGGGGTCCCATGAACATCACAGAGGGTAATTCCCCGAAAATGCACATCTTTATCGCAACCACCCAAAGATAAATATTTAAAGTTTACATTTTCTGAAAAATCGGAGGCAACCTGTTTCAAGCAAATTAGTTTCAGTATCTTGATCTAAGATTAAAAAGATTTAGTTCTCATAAGCCAACTTTTATTTATCTATTTATTTAGCAAGAACACTATATTTCCCTTTAGATTACTTAATCTGCATAATCTGTCTATTTAAATACAAACTGACCTTCAGTTAAAGTTTCCGGCCCTTCGTCGCTGTCCTGTAAATTCCCAGCTGAGATGCAAAAACTCATTCTTTGATGTGTGTTGTGCTAGAAAATAACAGTCCAGCTATAATTACAGCTGTACTGACAGTAGTTTATAAAAATGTGACAGCAGGATTCATTTTTGGGTTGTTGTCCTGACCAAAATTGGATTTAACTACAGGCTGGGTTCAAATATTGGTGGACATTTCCTTTTCAGGAGTATACTGTATGTCGTCATGAATATTTTAGAGATTCTTTTTATCTAAATACCTATTTATTTTTTTATTGCCCACAGGTATACTTTAACTACCTGGCCAACTACATTCCCAATGCATGGAACTATGAGCGCGGCTGCACCATCTGTGACCAAGACATGGTGGATTTGTCTCAGCTTAAAGTGAGTCATCCAATGAAAGCCACAGTAGCTGTTTTTGTTCCTTTTCCTCTCAGCACCATAAAGTTATACCCTAAAAGCGCCATTTAAAGAAAAAATGAAACATTTCCAGCTCTATTAATACATGCCTGTAAGTGAAAAACTAGTTCCTCTTCAGTTTTCACTTTGAGATAAGCCAAGAGAAGTGAGGTTTGGGAGTTGTATCCAACAGTAACAAGCGTCCTATGCACCCCGGTCCCTTCACACACTCCTTAAATGCCCATGAGGAGCCACTTGAGGAAGAGGAAGCTGTGCACTGCTGTGGTGCAGGAAATGGCTTTTTGGGTTTTAGGACGGTTTCACTTACTGGGGTGTTGCTGTCAACCAGACCTCTGTTTAGCGGGTGGCTCACTGTGGGGTTTTATCCACAGGGCAACTTACAGTGGTTGTTCTGAAAATGTTGTAGGGTTCAGCTAAGGTTAACTTGAGCACTTTCTATTTGGCTTGAGTTGCTGATACGGAAAGAACTCATTTATTTGTATATACCTTAATTTATTTGTATATATTTATTTGTATATAAATAATTAATTCTTAATTGGAACCAATAGCCCCTTTTCCACTATCAGGCTGAATGTTTCTGTTTGCTGATTATGCCACTTTTTTTTACAAGATGTAAAATAAGTCTCTGGACTGTGTATGTGAAGTTTCAGCTCAAAATACCCCAACAATGATATATATTCTTTTATTTTTGAAACGGCCTCTTTTAGGTTTTGATCCAAATTGTGCCGTTTTGGAGACTGTTGCTTTAAATTAAAATGAGATTGTGCTCCCAGCCCTCTTTTCAAAAGAGGGCGGAGCTACAAATGCCCATGCATCAGCATAGTGGCAGATTCAAATCTAGACAAACATTATCTCTGTGGAAAAAGCTGAACATGTCAAAAGAAGTGGCTCAGAAGTAGGTAGTGCATATAAGAGCGTTTATAAAAGTAATGTTTGCATAATAAGTCTTGTTTAACTATTCCATTCCATTCCAGTCAGAATCGTTTTCTTTTTCCACTGTGGTGCTGATAACCGAACTCTGTGAAATGTAATACAAATGCGTCAATTGTTGCCTTGGTAATGCAAGTGTGATGTAAACAGCATTATGAACAATGTTCGAATATTACTTGGTTTTGCTCTTCTTTATATTTGATATTTAATTCTGTAAATAACAGAAAAAAAAGAAATAACACATTTCTTCTTAGCCATCTATGGAGAAACTGGCAGCCAGGCAACAGAGTGGCAATGTCACATACACACGTGCTCTACCAGCACAGCTGTCAAACCATACCTAGAATTCCAGGCTGAAAATGGTTTGTAATCATGCCATGGCTCAGAGAAAATACAAGTTGAACCATATCTGACTGTTCTAAGAATCGTTCGGCACGATAGTGGAAAAGTGTGTTTCTCAGAAATCTTAAACATCCATAGAAACTTTATTATACAGTAAAGGCACATATTCATTCATTTTCTTTTTGGCTTAGTCCCTTTATTAATCTGGGGTCGCCACAGCGGAATGAACCGCCAACTTATCCGCCCTTCCAGCTGCAACCCATCACTGGGAAACACCCATATACTCCCATTCACACACATACACTACAGGCAATTTAGCTTACCCAATTCACCTATAGCGCATGTCTTTGGACTTGTGGGGGAAACGGGAGCACCTGGAGGAAACCCACGCAAACACGGGGAGAACATGCAAACTCCACACAGAAATGCCAACTGACCCAGTCGAGGCTCGAACCAGCGACCTTCTTGCTGTGAGGCAACAGCACAACCCACCGCGCCACCCCAAAGGCACATATACTCTCTAATAATGTTCCTGGAGCAACATTCCATTCAACCAATCATATTTGCGGAATATGCTTACAGGTTAATTTGGTAACACTTTAGTTTAGGTCACAATTCATGCCCTTAACTACTGGCTTATTACCTGCCTATTATTAATATATTAACTGTTCATTAGTAGCTATAAATTATGATCTTATTCTGCATCTCTAATCCTACCCAAAACCGAAATCCAACTTGTAACTTACTAACTATTGATAAACAGCTAATAGTTAGTTTAGTAGTTTAGCTATAGTAGTTTATTAAGCTGGTAGTGTTAGTTAATATTAATACCATGAATTGTGATCTTGACTAAAGTGTTGCCATTAATTTTACTATAAGATTTTAGTTAAATTAAGTTTAAGTTTAAATTAAGTTAAGGGTTTCTACACTACACCATTCTTATTTACATACCACTTTCCTCTGATTTAAAAATGTATTGTTATGGTTAGGTTTTTGAGTCAAAACAAGGTTTGTAGACAGGAATGTTGTTCCAGGATCAACCAAAGATGTTAATCCAGGAACATGTCTTAGCTGCCAAAGTCATGTAAATATGGTCTGACTATTGCCAACAATGTGGAACACACTGCAAGAAACTGTGCTGAAGACACTCAATGGTGACCAACGCCTGACTGTTTAAATTGCAATGTTAATTTCGTCAATTACAGTAAGGGTGACAAATGTATATTGAGGCGGCACAGTGGCTCAGTGGTTAGCACTGTCGCCTCACAGCAAGAAGGTCACTGGTTCGAGTCCCGGCTGGGCCAGTTAGCATTTCTGTGTGGAGTTTGCATGTTCTCCCCGTGTTTGCGTGGGTTTCCTCCGGGTGCTCCGGTTTCTCCCAGTCCATAGACACGTGCTATAGGTGAATTGAATAAACTAAATTTGCCGTAGTGGATGAGTGCATGTGTGAATGTGAATAAATGAGTGTTTTCCAGTACTGGGTTGCGGCTGGAAGGGCATCTGCTGGGTAAAACATATGCCGGAATAGTTGGCAGTTCATTCCACTGTGGCGACCCCTGATAAATAAGGGACTAAGCCGAAGGAAAATGAATGAATGTGCCTTGACAGCCTTTTTTCCCTAGACTAAGATAAGACTTATATTTGATGACATGGAAATCATTAGATACTAACACGCAATATTGCTGAAGAAAAAAGACGAGACTAAAATGTAGTCAAAAATATAAAAACTAACCAATACTAAAACCTTTTTTCCTCATGATTTTCGTTGATGAAATTAAAGGGTTAATTCACCCAAAAATGAAAATTCAGTTATTAATTACTCATCCTTGTGTACTTCCAAACCCTTGAGAACTTTGCTCATCTTCAGAACACAATTTAAGATGTTTTACATGAAATCGGAGTGCTCATTCTCCATAATGGTCCCATGTCATTCAAAGATCCAAAAAATAAAATAAAAAAATATCAAAGAACATTCATTATTTTTTAAACCAAAATACATTATTATTTGATTTATGTGATGACTAAAGAATTATCTTAGCTTCATAATATTTCAGTTGAAACACTGAAGGCTTACGGTCTGTTTTGAGGATTTTTTTGGCATTTTTCTAAATCATATTTGAATAATCTTTAAGATTTTAGTTAAATTAAGTTTAAGCTTAAAACAATGGTTAACGGTTTTTACACCATTCTAATTCATGTATCACTTCCCTCTGATTTAAAGGAAAAGTTATGGTTATGGTTAGGTTTATGGGTGAGGATAGGGTCAAAAAAAAGGCTTTTAGACAGTAATGTTGTTCCAGGATCTACCTAAGATGCTGATGGAACTTGTCTTGCCTGCCAAAGTCAGGTAAATCAGGTCTGATTATTGCCTGCAATGTGGAACACACCTCAAGAAACTGAGCTGAAGACACTCAATGGTGACCAACGCCTGACTGTTTAACTTGGAGTGTTGATTTCATCAATGAAAATAAAGGCGAACAATGTGCATTGACAGCCTTTTTTCCCCAAGACAAAGACGAGACTTATATTAGGTGACATGGAAATCATTAGATACTAACATGCAACATTGCTGAATAAAAAAGACGAGACTAAAATGTACATCCATTATTTTATAAACCAAAATTCATTATTATTTGTTTTATGTGACCACTAAAGAATTCTCGTAGCTTCATAATATTCCAATTGAACCACTGAAGAGTTACGGTATGTTTTGAGGATGTATTTTGCCATTTTTATGTACTTTGAATGAGCTGGGACCATTGCAGGCTATGGAGGATGAGGGGGCTCTCAGATTTCACGTAAAACATCTTAATGTGTGTTCCGAAGATAAACAAGTTCTCAGGGGTTTGAAACAACAAGAGGATAAGTAATTAATAACAACATTTTTAATTTTGGGTGAACTAACCTTTTAACACTGGCCTATTTGATGCCTTCTTGATGTTGCCAAGATTTTCAGGTTGGTTGCATGATGGCATTGCTTTAGGCTGTTGCGGATTGTGCTTCTGTCCCAAGTCAACAGATCCTAAATCCCTATTGCAGTCTTTAGTTATGTTTTGGACTATCGGTCACAAATCGGAGCGTTTTATCTTCCTCCAGAAAGAAATTGTACATCCAGTCACTTTTTAAAAACTAAGACCACAATTTCCCTAATCAATCTACATGATACATCATGACCATAGCACAAATAGTGCACAATTAGTAAGGAAATTACAATGTGTAAGGTTTTTGCAAAAGCAACTGAAAAAGCAAGTGAAACAAAAAGCCTATTTTTAACGCATCGGACCCATTTGATTTATTGCTAGAAAACAGTGGAGAGGGTGATGAGATGTGGCCCAGCCCATAGTCTGTTGTTTTTCAGGATGAGGGAGTGGCTGGGTCATGCCACCCAGTGGTTTTGGGTTGGTTGTTGAAGAAGGGACAAGGGTTCAAATATTCACACTGCTCATGCTGAGGTTGAAAGGGCCCGGTTAAAGGAAACTGTCCTGGTCTAGACTCCGCAGAATCCCATGTCTCCTGTTTAGTCCCTGCTCTTCTGTCGGTAACATTTTAAAGACTTTTGGCTGGCTCGTATAGGACACTCCCTTCAGGAACCCAGAGCCAAGGTCAGAACTGGGAAATTACACGGTGCCACTCAAGCCCTGTTTCATCTAGTGTGCCGTGTAGACTGGTCAGGAACCACAAATGTAGTGGTGACCGATCCGTGTAACCTTAAGCTCAATGTCATGGGAAAGCAGCTTATACTTTCTCTCAGACCTCCAGCAGCGATTCTTGCTACAATATGTGAAAAATAAGGATAAATGGTATGATGATATGATATATTATTTTGCTATAACTTTATCATCGTCAGCACATTGGGCAACACTAGTTGATTTGAATTATAATATAAATAAATGAAAAATATTATTTTATAAATAAACCAAAGTAAATTGAATTTGTGTGTAGCAGGTCTGCTTTAAAGAGGACCTATTATGCAAAAATCACTTTTATAAGGGGTTTAAACACAGTTGTGTGGCAACAGTCTGTAAATATAACCGGCTTTTAATGGTAAACATTTGTTAATTTTATTTTTTATAATCACACTTGAAAAAAGCAAGTGTCACTACAGAAACACTTTGACATTCTCCCTTTGTACGTGTCATCAGAGGGGGAAAGCCCTGCCCATTAGTGACCATCTCATTAGCATAGACAGCCCTGAGTGAGCAGAAGCCTCTGCCATTAGAGTTTTGAATCTGCCACTATGCTGACACATAGGCCTTTGTAGCTCCACCCTCTTTTGAAAAGAGGGCTTGGAGCACAATCTCATTTGAATTTAAAGCGACAATCTCCAAAATTGCATAATTAGGAATGACTAAAAGGAGCAGCTTCAAAGAGTTATAAAACATTATTTGTGTGGTATTTTGAGCTGAACTTCGCATACTCACTCTAGGGACATCAGAAACTTATATTACATCTTTTAAAAAAGAGGCATAATAGGTCCCTTTTAAAGGAATAGTTCAGCCAAAAATGAAAAGTTACTCACTATTTACTCACCCTTGAGTGGTTTTAAACATCTATGAGTTTCTTTCTCCTGTTTAACACAACATAAGATATTTCGAAGAAAGCTGAAAACCTGTAACCATTGACTTCCATTGTAGGAAGCTTTTCATACTATGGAAAAAGTCAATGGTCCAAAAGTCAAAGAGAAAGTCAATGGTTAACAGAAGAAAGAAACTCATAAATGATTGAATCAATTAAATGGTGGGTAAATGTTGTTAGCATTTTTATTCTTGGGTGAGCTTTTAAATTATTCGCATGTAAGAGAAATATAGAGTAATGCAAAAAAAATACAGAACAATACAAGTCAATGTGTTATTAAAATGCTTTCATATAAGATTACATGAAATAGGAGTAGGAGAAGTGTCCAACAATCCAATAGACAAGTGGTTTGGAATAGATTTGCGAACATGGTTTTTAAATTATAAACAATATTTTGTTTAGTTTTGAACTAAATGTTTACAATTACAACGCAATCAAATGACCCCTTCTGTGATATTGTTCGGTTATACCTCCCACCCTTAGTGAAAACATTGTGAATAACCGAACTACATGAAGAAATATTAATGTTTGACCAGACTTTTCTCTTTATCTAAACAGGAATTTCCAAAAGTGACTGTCTGTGTATACATCGAGCAGCCGACTCCATTTCTGCCTCAGTTTCTCGAGCGGCTCCTGAGTCTGGATTACCCCAAAGACAAATTGAATATTTTTATTCACAACAGCGTGAGTGTCTGGCTGACAAAGCAATGAGAAGCATTTCTGTTTTTAAGAGTCTGATCATTCTCATTCCTGCTCTACAGGAGGTTTACCATGAGAAGCACATACAGAAGTTCTGGGAAGAGAACAAGGATGTGTTCGGCAGCTTTAAAGCCGTTGGCCCCGAGGAGAACTTAACTCAAGGAGAAGCAAGGAACATGGGCATGTAAGCATCCCTTTAATTTAAGAGCAACTCTTGAAAATATGCAAATAATGAAGTAAATTACAATGCGAATCTGAGCCTCCAACATTTGATCAAAGATTAAAAAGTTAATGTTTGCCACATGTCAGCACACTTTTCAGCTCCTTACAAAATTAAAAAAATTAAAAAACACAGGAACAACATCCGACTAACCACAAAGCAGTAAATCTGCCCCTCCTATATAGCAATATACAGAAGACGTTCCTGTAAACCCTTCTATTTGCTCTCAGTTTAGCACTCTCCCAAACACTGCTGTCTCCAAGATTCCCAGCCCAGCTCCAAAACACTTTTGATCTGCAAGTACATGTCTGCTTTTATACAGTGACCCTAAAATCAGTCAACACACTTGTGCTTGGTTCAATAGTTGTGGCTCTTGGTTCTTCACGACAGGTTCTGTTGTAAACCAGCTGAAGAACAAAACTGACATGAACACAGCTTTCAAACATAGCAAAGATAAAGAAAGTATTGGAGTATTAGATGGAATGGGGGAAAGGTTTGTGTAGCTTTTATAAAGACAAGACAGCCTGTACGAAACATGCAGCATTTTATGTTTCCAGAAGTCATTCACTTGTTTTAAAGTTCACCGTCTTAAAGGAATACTGCACTTTTTTGAAAATAGGCTCCCTAAAAAAAAATGAGCATAAACATTAGGTGAGCAGTTTACATTGTAACCTCGTGTCCTAACAACGTGAAGAGATTTGCAGTGATAAGCAATTTGGCTGTTTGCACCAGACGAAACACGACAGAAATTTAAATGCAGCCATTCAGAAGCACAGAATATGCACTTACTCACGAAATGGTAAGGTTTATAATCTAATTAATACATATTAAACCTCTTTAACATTACTAAATGTATATGCTGAATCACTATGTGTTGGTTTTGAGTCACAGTTCTGAAGTTCAATTTCAAACGGTTTATTTTATTTTCAAGACCTGAGGTGAACTATCTGCTGCTGCTTTCAGTAGTATGGCAATAAATGTCATGTAAAACGGCATTCAAGCTCACATTATTAGCATTTGACACTGAATAAAGCACATGAGGTGTACATGAGGTGATCATTGTCAGTTTTCTGTTGTTCAGCTGCAAGAAATAGAAGCCGTTTCTAATATATCAATTTGAGGTGTTGGTTAGGACAAAAACTCCTTTTAATATGGAAAATATTACTTCTATTGCGTGCCGTTGCTTTTATACAGAACACAATTTAAATCAGCCTTTAGGCTCGATCGTCAGAGTCGCTCCTGTTGGTCCTCAATCTGGCAACCTGGGCTTGCGTTTGTTTTGATCCAGAAATGTAATACCTAGTTCAACCACTGGGTGTCAAACTTACATACTGCACCTTTAAAAAATTATCGAAACTCTTTGGTCATTTTTAAGTGAGACGCTATTGGTCTAATCTGATTCAATGATCTATGCTAAGCTAAGCTAACAGCAGTCCTGCCAGACCTGGAGACTGGCTGAATGGATTCAAAATGGTTAAAAACAATTGTTTAACGCTAGTGGAGTTGTAAAATGAGTCTATTTTCCAATAAAAAAATGGAGTGTTTCTTTAATGATGTAATTTAACATGGTTCTTTTTCACACAAAAATGTAGTAGTCAAAAATAATGTATTCTGTCAGTATCTGAAAGTATGAATGTTGTAATATCAAAATACTAAAGCTAAAAACTCGTAACCCACATACTGTATAACCAAATGATTTTATTCTCAGAACAAAACAAAAAAAAAATACTCTATTTACTCACCCTCAAGTTGTTAAACACAAAATATGATTTTATGAAAGAAGAATGTTGGAAACTGCTAAAAACTGGAATCCATAGTAGAAAAAAAATACTATGGAAGTCAATGGCTACTGATTTCCAACATTCTTCAAAATATCTCCTTTAGATTTCAACAGAAAAAAACTAATCCAAGTGTATAATAAGCAAATGATGACAATTTTCTTTTCATTTTTGGGTTAAACTTTGGTTTGATTTTAATATTTTATTTTACCTTTAGTAAAAAAAAAAAAAATAAAAATAAAAAGTGATTATTACTAATTTGATTTGCACAATTAACTAACCTACATAATCATTTACTGGATGAATGAAGTCATATGGCATCAAATATAATACGACTACTGCTTCTGTTTTCTTACTGCCTGTCTGTGTTTGGCATGAGTGGCTGTTGTCATGGTAATAATAGCCAAGTTGTTTGTCTTAATTAGTAGTTTAGTAGTCAGAGCAGACATTAGAAAATGTTTGTTTCAGACACCTGTTATTATGCTTCAGAGCTAAACAGTCTAAGGATATTTAAATAAATATTCACATTCAAACAGAATGATTCTCAGACGATCAGTATATTGATACATTTTATTAAATGGGTACAATACAGTTGGATTTTCATTTAAGTTTCAGTTTTGACTCAGATCATGTTGTTCTAAAATGCCTTGTAGGACATATTGGCTTTTACAGTTTGGCCTAGGACAAATTTGATGATAAATGTGTGTGTTTATATTAGTATAATTATGATACACATTCATAGGCTACCCTACTGCATGTAAGGGAATTAAATTAGGCATTTCTCATTTAAAATACTACTATACATCAGTTCATTTGAACAAATCAATATCTTTAACTCTGCGCTGTTTCAAGAGTGCAGTCGTTATCTAATGATCTCAATAAGCTTTGTGTTTTTCAATCACGTTTCAAATTGTTTCCTTTTTTAATCAGTAAATTTGTATTCAAATAATAAACGCTGTTTTAATGCTCTTTAATGTGACATCCCTTAAAGAAAATCACAAGCGCAATCACATATGTAACTTGTAAACCTTATCTCAACTTGAGTGAAACGTAATTTTGGAACATATTCATCTCAAGATCGATGTACACATTTGTTCTCAAATGTTTCTAAATGACATCTCCCGTGTATTTCACATAATGATTCTACAGTGACTACACATATGAAGGTCGTGTGGTTTTCTGTAAGGGATGTCACATTAAACAGCATTAATACAGCACTTATTATTTCAATATTACTGATATAGCACAAATTAAACATGAATGAGCACCTTTCATGTATTTGCCCAGTTCAATGTTTAAACCATAGAAAGACATCAGTAAAACAGCTAGTACTGATAGGAGTACATTTACCACAGGCAAGTAATTTGCTCCCAACAGCTTTAGTTCACTAGAGAAATGAACTATAGAGAAGGGCATTCTCTATATATTTGCAAACTGATCATTTAAAAACCAAGGTACATATAATACAAACCATAATTTTACCATATTTTAAACCATATTAAAATTTCACTATTATAGTACCAAACATACTGCAAATTTATATTCAGTTCTCTGATCTCTGATTGCAGGATTAGTGTCCTGGAAACAATGAACAGTTTGTCCCATTTTAGGAAAAAAAACAATTGTCTTGATTAGTACTGTCAATCGCCTCCAAAATAAAAGTTTATGCTTACCAAATATATGTGTGGGTACTGAAGTTGTTTATATATATATATAGCACATTTCATACACAATGGTAATTCAAAGTGCTTTACATAAACAGGAATAAAAGAGACAAGTATAAGAAAATAAAAACAAAAGAATTAAAAATAGTTAAAAACAGATTAAAATGTGTTAAACAGGTTTTAAAAGAATAAAAAAGAAAAGAAAGACATAATCTGTTGGATGTAGCACAGTGCTCATTCAGTAAAGGCACAGCTAAACAGATGTGTTTTAAGTCTTGATTTGAATGAGCACATCTGATCATTTCTGGAAGCTGATTCCAGCAGCAGAAGGCGCAGTAGCTGAAGGCGGATTCACCCTGCTTTGACTGAACTTTTGGAATTTCTAATTTACTTGATCCGAATGATCTGAGTGATCTGTTAGGTTTGTATTCAGTGAGCATATCTGTAATGTATTGAGGTTCTAGGCCAGTTAGTGATTTATAGACAAGTAATAATACTTTAAATCTATTCTGAATGTAACTGGGAGCCAGTGTAAAGACCTGATGACAGGTGGGATGTGCTCTGATTTTCTGGTCAGAATCCTGGCAGCAGCGTTCTGGATGAGCTGCAACTGTCTGACTGTCTTTTTGGGAAGGCCAGTGAGGAGGCCGTTACAGTAATCCACCCTGCTGCTGATAAAAGCATGAACAAGTTTCTCTAAGTCCTCACTGGAAACAAAGCATCTAATTCTTGCAA
The DNA here is from genome assembly GCA_903798115.1 of Danio jaintianensis. Taxonomy (NCBI): domain Eukaryota; kingdom Metazoa; phylum Chordata; class Actinopteri; order Cypriniformes; family Danionidae; genus Danio; species Danio jaintianensis. The sequence continues at coordinate 2,769,787 of CAIGQV010016192.1, forward strand.
TGTTTTTGAGATGATAGTATGCTGATTTAGTTACTGCTTTGACATGACTACTGAAACTCATATCTGACTCCAGAATAACACCAAGATTCTTGACCTTATTTTTTGTTGTTTGACCCCTAGAGCCAAGGTACGCATTCACCTTGAGAACCTCATCTCTGTTCCCAAATGCAATGACTTCAGTTTTCTCTTTGTTTGACTGAAGAAAGTTTTGGCACATCCAACTGTTAATTTCATCAATGCATTGGCAGAAGGTGTCAACGTTGCTCTAAACGTGAATATTTCAATATTTCTCCAAATGTGCACTCTAATCGTGAATATTTGTTGTGAAGAAAACCTGTGTGGTCACAATCACAAATTGACTGAAGTAGATATACAGTAGCTATGCCTTGTTACCACTTTTACCACAGCTAATAGCCAAATATAGTAACTTAAGTCCTACATTTTTGTATAAAATAAACAGTTTGCTGACATCAGTCTTTAAAGTGTTAAAGAAAAACATCATTTTGCAAAATGTTTCTAATGCTAATTATGTCAAACACTCATTGTTTTCTTACAGGGATGTGTGCCGGAGAGATCCTTCTTGTGATTATTACTTCAGCATTGACGTGGACGTGATGCTTACTAACCGACAGACTCTGAAACTCCTCATCGAGCAAAACAGGTAGATTACCTTTGATGCCCAGAATATCAGCCCTCTGGAATCTTTCCACAGTGAGCGTTCTGTCTCAGGGAACAGAGTTGAATCCCTCAAGTGCTAAAACCACAGGAACATTACAGCCGGCTGAATGCGAATCCCTCACGTTTTAAAAATAAGCACGAGTGGCTTCCTGTTTTCCCATGGTGCCTAGAAACAGTGCTGTATGTCGCATAAACTCTTAAAACGCCATGTGACTCAAAATAAAAAATTACACACACGCTCGAACTCGGTCACATTGAACGTGACAACTTTAAGAGCTCTTTTGCATGACTTTTTGGAGGAAACCCTCTTTCGGCTATTTTAAGACGTCTTGGGAACTCTTGCTGCCGGACTTTGGCTTTCGGAGTGAAATCGTAACTGAAATGTGGAATTTTACTTGCTTGCTTTCACGTCGTTGACCAACACTATAATTTCCACTAATGTGTTTTGAATGACATGTTTACCTCAGTAAAGGGATATTCTGTATGCTTGTGAAGATTTGCAGTGTTACTTAAGGGTCATGCTTATGATTATGGGACACAGAAATTATAAAAAAGAATGCATCTCTTATGTAAATGAATTTAAAGAATGAGTTCTACACAACCTCACATAAGGAAATACTCTTACATTAGTTTAGCATTAGCTACACATTTAAAGCAGTTTGCAGTAGAGTTAAGTGAACTTAATGGAACACTACACTTTGTTTTGGAAAATAAGCTAATTTTCAAGTCCCCTAGAGTTAAACAGTTGAGTTTTACCATTTTTGAATCCATTCAGGCGTTCTCTGGGTCTGGCGGGAGCTTGTTTAGCTTAGCATAAATCATTGAATCAGATTAGATCATTAGCATTTTGCTAAAAAAAATCTTCTTTCAAAGTTACATCTTGTACTAAGACCGACAGAAAATGAAAAGTAGATATTTTCTAGCCCGATATGGCTAGGATACTCTCATTCTGGTGTAATAATCAAGGAACTTTAGTGCTGTGCCATGGCTCCAACAGTTAGCGGCTAGTTCCTAGCCATATCAACCTAGAAAATAACACCTTTTCATTTTCCGTCTGTCTTAGTACACAATGTAACTACAGAAGTATCAAGCTTTAAATAGGAAAATTATCTAAACTCTTTTTTTGATATATCTGAGTTGCTAATGGTCTAATATGATTCAATGATTTATGCTAAGCTAAGCTAAAAGTCTTCTCGCCAGACTCAGAGATCAGCTGAATGGATTTAAAAATGTTAAAACTGAACTGTTTAACTCTAGGGAACTTGTAAAATGAGCCTATTTCCCCAAAAAGTGGAGTGTTCTTTTAAAGAAAAATAAATACATATATATATATATATACATATACATATATATA
>CAIGQV010016192.1:2772218-2787971 GCA_903798115.1 Danio jaintianensis
CATTCCTGGCCCACGTCTACCTCATAAAGGGTCAGACTCTGAGAAATGAGCTCAAAGAGAGGAATGTCTTTGTCTTGGAGAAACTGGACCCTGATATGGCCATGTGCAGGAATGCAAGAGACTTGGTATGATCGCTCAAGATTTCATTTTAGATTAACAACTGACATAGCATTTAGAAAACAATAGTTTAATTAAGCTTTGGGTTGTCAGTTTAATATAATTTGTTGTTTTTTAATAATTTTTTGTTGAGACTATAATTTTTGGTTATAATATGTTCAAGTTAAGTTGTATTGACAGCATATGTGACACAGACAAAAATAACAGCAAGACAAAATAAGACACCAGAAAATCTGAAATTACATAGTTTCTTACAGATTTTTATACAGATTATCATGAGATTTTTGCAATGAAATTGTATTTAATAATCTGCCATTATTTATTATACACATTGTTAACATGGAAATGTGATACATAGACATGGTCCTCAAATTATTATTATTTATTTTTATTTATTTATCCTATGGAATTAATCGTCCATTTTATGGTCATGATTGCTCATTATGTAATGTAATGTAATGTATTGTATTATATTATATTATATTATATTATATTATATTATATTATATTATATTATATTATATTATATTATATTATTAATAGAACAATCAATCTCCCATCTCTGTGGTAAATGACTGTGTCACAGATTCTGTCAGTTGAGTTTAATGTTGAGTTCAGACTACACATTATCAGCTCTATTTTGAAACGATATGATTAACATTTGATGTTGTGATTTGTAAACGATAAAACAACAAAAAAACAATTGATTTATCTTAAGTAACATGTTATAGCAGATCACAACTCTTACAGAAAAAACATCACATGAACTTCACACGTTAAATTTACATGTAAAAAAAACTATTTCGAATTAAAAAGTGATCACAAGATCCATTTTTTGATTCACCATTCCATGAACGATTCAGTTTATATTATAAAATGGTGGGAAATTAAAGTTCAGAACAACATATTTGTTCTTTATTGGGTTTTTTTGTTTTTGTTTTTTTAACTTTTAACCTGTATTAGCGGGAAAAAAAAACGTACACAATTATAAAAAATAATAATAAAAAAAATAAAAATTACAATTATGAGTATATAAATAAATAAATGCATTTACATACACATACAATATAAAGGTATCAAAGCAATGGTAGATTAATAGCAGGTGATACAAGTTATAAGGACAAAAGATTCATATCAGCTTCCTTCAGAAATCCTATAAAGGGACTCCATATTTTGAAATCTTTTCGGGTTTTCTCTTAACTATATACACGTCAATTTTTCTAACGCCAAACAATGAGACAATTCTTGCAACCATTGTTTAAAAGGAGGGCTTTCTGTATTTTTCCAATGACGAACTAAAACATTTGATTATTTTATCTTGTATAATGTCATGGTGGATCACAGCTCTTATAGAAAAAGCAGATAAACATAACATGAGCTTCACGTTAAAATAAAACAAACTTTTATGTGTAAAAAGTGAGCAACATTTTATTATAATTTTTTTTGCATGAAAATGTTCCAAAACCACATAATCAATGTATGTTTTACGTGTTTCAAATGTGATTTTACATGTGACACAATGTGGGTTTCTTTTTGTTTTTTTCTGTAAGTGAGCCCAGCAGACTATAATTTTCAGCACAAGATTTTTCATTTTTATTTTTTCTAGTCATGGCAATAATATTTTTCTGACGACTAGACAGTCAGTATCAAACGTGTCATTTTGGAAACCATTATTTACACTCTTGTTTCCAGAAGTCAGTTCTAGAATTTGTTATAAGGGGTCTGACATATTTCTCAGTTCTTATAATCTGACCCTGTGAATTTACAATTGCACAAAAAAAAACTATCCGCTTGTTAAGTCGTGACGTATGGAATACTGTTTCTGGGTCCAAGCTGCTACTCTTGAATTGAAGAAAATATTCGTTTATGACCCCTTTTTAGTCATATCACACATTAGAGTGATTTAAAAAAAAAAAAAATTATGATGTACACAACATTCTCTGGATTTGCTGCATCACAGACATCAATATTTTAACAATTTATAAAAAAAAAATAGAATAGGCATGGTTATATATACTGCGATCATGATTTCTGAAAGTAATACATTGTAAACGTTAATTGTTACCATTTGTTGAGCCTCCCCATACAGTTTGATAAAGCGCTTGGATCTGGAAGCTGCTTCGCGTGATGTCAGACTTAACAAGCGAATTAAACCATATTATAAAATTACAGTAAGAGTAAACTAAGGAATAGGTCACTATTCACTGTAATTTGTCACTATTAAGTTGTACCGTCTATTTCAACATACAACAGTCAACAATTGAAGTAAAGAGAAAGACAAATATTCAGACTTGTTCTAGACAAAAATTATTGTTTTTCAATAGTTTGAGGACAACTTTGATTAAAGGGTTGATCCACTTAAAATGTTACTGTATATTTATTCATGTTTATGTTGTGCTATATCAGTTCACATGTATTAACTAATCACGTTAGTTGGTTACATTCTGCTTTTGGTCGCGTCAGTGCTTTGACATCTTTGCAGCTGGGCTATGTAATATACGCAGGAACATCAACGTTAAATTCTAACATCATATCAACTCCAGTTGCTTCCACATGCTTGCGTCTTGTCCATTAATTGTATATACCGGCTCATGATAATACATCTCAGCGAGAGAAATACAAGGTGTGGCGTATGTGCGTGTGAACTGGTCGAAATGTGTGTGAATTGAGAGCTTACATACAAGATATTGTGTAGTCTAAACCCAACACAAGTTAAAATAGTGGTTCTGTACAAGTTTGCATATGATTATAGTCTGATTTCTCAATGCTTTTAAACACTGCTGCACGCACGTCTGTGATCAAGATGTAACTGGCAAGTATTCAGCATATATCACTGTGCTGTTGTGAATGCCTGACCTCTCTGTCCGTTTATGGCAGCCTCTGTGATGCATTCAAAGTGTTCTCTGCTCCAGCAAAACCCCATCATCCTATACCCTCTTCCCCTTTTTTACATCCATCATGTGACCTTGAACCAATGTCAACATGTCTGGACATGCGCTTTTTGCCCCTCTCTAAACATCCTATAACATTGATTAACTGTGCTGTCTTTCTAACTAAAACACTTCCAACCTACAACTCACCTTATAGGACACTAACAGCACTGCATTGCTATTTTCAGACCAGAAAATCAGCTTAAAACTTCAATAATGGTTTTGCTGAATAGACATCTCTCTATAGATACATGCTCTATTCATATCTTCCCTAATACGTTCATTTCTAAATCTCTTTCTCTCTGTATCTCACTTTGTTTATGTCTCATTATATAATTCACATGGTGCTTTTCCTTCATTTTAGACAGTACATAGAGAAAGAGAATCTCCTTCTCCGGAATCATTCCATATGCTCAGATCCCCAAAGGTTTCTTCCTGTTTTGATTATTCTATCATGTATCGTTTACAATTCAAATGTTTTAAAGCAAGGTGTCGCTCTTCCAAATGATACTACGTACTAATTTACTAAATGTTGCTGTAATAGATGCACATTTTGGTCAACTAACATATCTGGTTCATGAATTTGTGTAATATATAATGTCAGATTATGAAATATGTAATCCCAATTTAGAGATAAATCACTGTGCATGTGGAAAAACCATAAACTCACATTTTATGCCCAATGTGGTTGGCTTATGGTTTTTCTATTCCATAAATTTAGATGCATGTATTGATGGGTGTATAAACACTTGAAGTACCACTAAGGCCAGTTCGGAACACATTTTGCATTGGCAGATGTGTTCAGCTAACCAGTGGAATCCTTTGGGAAAGTGATGCCCTTGTTTTGAGTTTGATAAGATACATCTGCTTTTTTTTTTTAATGGGGTCATCCTGGACAAAGCACCAGATATTATATATATGTACACAGATGTTCCATAAAAAGTCTACATCCCTCTTGAGTTAATTGATGGAAAGGACAATGAAGGATCTAGTAGATTTCCTGTCTCATAGTTTTCCCTCGAGTAACATCTACACTCACTGGCCACTTTATTAGGTACACCTTGTTAGTACTACCTTTTGCCTTTAGAACTGCCTTTTTGTGGCAGATTTTGAACCATATTGACTTAATAGCGGAATCTATTTTTGTGGTTTGACATGTTGTGACAATTGTGATGATTATGATCAGAGGATATTTGAGTTATGTTTGTCTTTCTATCAGCTCCAATTGGTCTGGTCATTCTGTTCTCACCTCTGGCACATACAAGTCATTTTCATCACTCTTTTGATTTAGTTTTTCTCTGTAAACCTTACAGGTGATTGTGCATGGAAATCTCTGTTGATAAGCAATTTCTATTGCATATTCAGCCCACCAGGCAACATAGATTCCTTGGCTAAAACAAAGGCTGTCAGTTAAAAAATCTAATAGACGTCTAACAATAGTCCTCTATTGAAATTAATAGACAGATTTGGCAAACTTCACATGTGTAGACATTTATCCTTGCCTCTTTTTCTCTAATCCAATGGCGTTGAGGGTTTTGAAATTGACATTGATCTAATCCAATGGTGTTGAGCATTGTGAAATTGACATCATTTTAATCCAATGGCATTGTGCGTTGTGAAATTGACACCTCTCTAATCCAATAGCGTTGTGCGTTGTAAAATTTACACCGCTCCAACCAATGGTGTTGAGCATGGTGAAATTGACACCACTTTAATCCAATGGTGTTGTGCATTGTAAACTCAACACCACTCTAATCCAATGGCGTTATTGGTGTTGAGCATTGTTAAAATTGACACAGATCTAATCCAATGCCGTAATGCTTTGTAAACTTGACACCGCTCTAATCCAATGATGTTGTGTGATGTAAAATTGACAACAATCTAATCCAATGGCATTGTGCATTGTGAAATTGACACCGCTCTAATCCAATGGCATTGTAAACTCGACACTGTTCTAATCCAATGTTGTTGTGCACTGTGAAATTGACACCACTCTATTCCAATGGTGTTGAGTGTTGTGAAATTGATACAACTTTAATCCAATGGCATTGTGAAATTGACAGCACTCTAATCCAATGGCGTTGAGCATTGTGAAATTGACACTGCTATAATCCAATGGCATTGTGAGTTGTGAAATTGAAATCATTTTAATCCAAAGGCCTTGTGCGTTGTAAAATTGACAGTGCTCTAATCCAATGGTGTTGAGCATTGTTAAAATTTACACCACTCTAATCCAATTGCATTGTGCATTGTAAAATTGACGCAGCTAATCCAATGCTGTCGTGCGTTGTAAATTTGACACTGCTCTAATCCAATGGAATTGTGTGATGTAAAATTGACAGCGCTCTAATCCAATGGCATTAAGTGTTGTGAAATTTAAACCTTTCTAATCCAATGGGGTTGAGCATTGTGAAAGTGACACTGCTCTAATCCAATTGCATTGTAAACTCGACACTGTTCTAATCCAGTGTTGTTGATTGTTGTGAAATTGACACCGCTCTAATCTGGCATTGTGAAATTGACAACACTCTAATCCAATGGCGTTGTGCATTATGAAGTTGACACCACTCTAATCCAGTGGCGCTGTACCGTAAATACACAGGAAATAATTGTCAGTGAGAGAGTGAGTAGGTGTGTTCAAGTGCAAGCGGTGCTATTCGTAATATGTTAAATGCACCTGAATTAATCCCACACCACAGATATATTCTGTTCATTCTGCTCTACTGGGGGGCACAAAGAGGGCCAAGCATATTTTTGAGGGACCGGTGCTACCCCTTTAGAACTGTCCCTGGTTTAGATGTCTATTAGGCTTCTTAAAACAAATGCTTGCTGGGAAACCAGCTGATCTGGCACCAACAACCATGTCATGTTCAAATTCCCTTAAATCACTTTTCTTCCCCATTCTGATGCTCCTTTTGAACTCTTTTATTGTCAGATTGTCTTGACCTTCTAAATGCATTGATATTTTTGGCTATTTGGATATTTGCATTAGTGATCAGTTGAATGGGTGTACATTATAAAGTTGGCCTCCCAACCATAGTAGAACAAGTAACATGAAACTTACCCTCACAGACTCCATGACTTATCTCAGCCTAGGTACAGTACTTGCGTAGCAATTGTTAAATATTAGATGTTTGCATTGTATTCAACAAATATATGTTACTATTTTTATATTTGAGCAAGGCTTGTTTTGGAAAAGCCTAGTCTGAGAGCAAGTCTGGATCTACCCACACTTACATTTGATGCAAGAAACTGTGCTTCTAGTATAGTAAAGAGGAATGCTGATTCCTGAATTTGCACTTTTCCCAGCCCTTCCCTGTGTTCCAGTTCAATCCCCTTTCACAATCTTCTCCAACATCTATCCTCCATTTTTTAATGGTCACACAATATCACACACTTTTTTTTAATGCTCACTTTCTTATAGTTATTAACACTGGACTTTGTCCATTGTAAATATTATTTGCAATATCTAACTTCTTTTATTTTTCCACCACAGGGACTTTTCATGTATCTTACAAATCGGCATGAGTTCGGAAGGCTTATTTCCACTGCCAATTACAACACTTCTCATTATAACAATGATCTCTGGCAAATTTTCGAAAATCCTCTGGTGAGTGACTGACTAGACGATTTGTTATTAAACACACTATCAGAGCCCAGACGTTTTTCTTAAGTAGTTAATTTGTCATCAACAATGAAGTGGATTGGGCTCTGACTGGGTAAACATTAGTCTGTGTTGTTTTCCATCTATGCTTTAGTCTGTCTGCCAAAGGAATGCAGAACAGCAAAACACTGTTTGCAGTGCAGGTCAGTGAATGGACTTAAGTTCTAATCCTCTTTCTTTTTCACAGGACTGGAGAGAGAAATACATCCATGCCAATTACACACGGATTTTCACTGAAAACCTCTTGGAGCAGGTATTAACAAACGTTTCACTTTAAGAGAGTGAAAGACGATCATTCCATGGTGTCAGTAGACTAACGGTTAATATAACAGAAAGGAACTCTGTTCACTCATTTAGTGACCAGACTTTTGGGAGAGGGATACATTTGCTAGATGTAGGAGGGCCCAGGTGCAGAACCAGTGGTTTTCTACATCCAACCACCAGTACCTTGAACTTTGAGGGTAGCAACTGGCAACCATTGAAGCAAGACCAGTAGTGGTGTAAAGAACATCTATGGACAACCACATTTTTGCTAATTTCCAGAAGGTTAAATACAAAAAGGGCTCTAGAAGACCAGTGCACATAAGCGTTGGAAGCAAAAACTGTGGGTGGGTTAGCCCAGCATTTTAGCCCATAAAGGTTGGCCTTGAGCTTGGAATTAAACAAAGTGGTGTAAGTTAGTGCACTAATAAGGACAGACTAATATGCAACAGATGTACAATTATGAACATTCACTTAAATTCCAGCTGTTTATTTTACATTAGCCGCATGTCCACTGTGCCTGGGCCTGTCACATTTCCACAGTAACTTCAATGACCTGATCGGGCCTTAATCGAGGCTTCCACAAGGGGCAACAGCTGGGATTTTTCAGCCCACCAAATACCTTGGGACAAAGCAGCCTAGCTGGGATGGGGTGACAGCAAAGGTCAAGTAAAGTGGGTTTGTGGCAAGATGCACATTTTGTTAGATTTGCAATCACATGTGGACAGATCACAAGCACAAAAAGAAAGAAAGAATGGACAGTCAGTCCTGGTTAGTTGGTGGCAGATAGGTATTGTCTGCTGAAATAAGTATGTTATAAAATAAGGTAAAAAATACCGATTCAACACACAACAGTACAAGTCTGGGAAAGCTTAAAAAAAAGTTGCGGGCACAGTATAACCGCATTAAGATTCACAATGGTCAGAGCGATGCTCACAGAAATAAATACATTCTTGTGATTTGAAGTTATGAACGGTGTGCTGGGTTATCACCAGGGCCAGACAGAATCTGAAGACATTTTTTGCTATTTCTTTTACAAAAATCTGTAGATTTACGCGGAATGGTTTTGAGATTATAGTAACTAAAAAAAATAACTCTTCGTTTTATTTAAGGTTTACAATGCACATCCGGTTAAGTAAACAAAGTCTCTCATATAATATATCTTCTAAAAGAAGTGTTAAAATAAATGATGTAGGTTTTCGCTGATTTCACCTTTGCATGACAATCCCACTCTCATATTTGCTTTACTTTCGATTATTTAGAATGAAATTTAATTGAAATAGTCAAACTGGAGCTGGCTGTTGAGGGTGAAAGTTGTCCTGGCGATACTGAGCACCTGTTTATGTTTCTGCAGCCATGCCCAGATGTTTTCTGGTTCCCTGTGCTCTCTGAGAAATACTGCAATGAGCTGGTGGAGGAGATGGAAAACCACGGGACATGGTCTGGTGGAAAACACGAGGTCAGATAAACCCGCTGGCTTTTTAAACAGTCTGCACACTTTGTACAGGATCGCCCATGAATAAAAAAAAATAAAAAAAAGTCACATAAATAAAGGAAATTCATAATTGTTCTTAAAAAAAAAAGGAAATGGATATATTTTTTCTACATAGAGTTGTAATCAGAATTATTAGCCCTCCTGAATTATTAGCCCCCCTGTATAATTTATCTAATGGAAAGAAAATTTTTCATAACTCATTTCTAATAACTGATTTCTTTGCATCATGACAGCACGTAATATTTTACTTGATATTTTTTTAAGATACTAATATTCACCTTCAAGTGCAATTTAAAGGCTTAACTCGGTTAATTAGGCAAGTTAGGGTAATTAGGCAAATCATTGTATAACGATGGTTTGTTCTGTAGACAATTGAAAAAATATGGGGCTAATAATATTGACCTTAAAATAGTTTTCAAAAAATTAAAAACAGCTTTTTATTCTAGCCGAAATAAAAGAAATAAGACTTTCTCCAGAAGAAAAAATATTATAGTAAATACTGTGAAAAGTTCCTTGCTCTGTTAAACATAATTTGGGAAATATTTGAAAAAGAAAAGTAGAAATTAATAGATTTTACAGTACACAGCAGCACAATTGCTGATAAGGTTTTTATCATCAACTGTTTGGCTGATTATTGTCCTTCTTTTTATCTTTACAGGATAAGCGTATCACCGGAGGCTACGAGAGCGTCCCGACAGATGACATTCATATGAAACAGATCAATTACGATCAGGAATGGCTGCACTTTATCAGAGAATTTATCTCCCCTGTCACTCTCAAGGTTTTCTCTGGCTATTACACCAAGGTGAGACCGTCTGTCTGAGTCTAGACCCAGACATAATCAGCTGCTAAAGGGATAGATCACCCCCAAAAATTAAGCATCATTTACTAACCCAGATGTTGTTTGCATGCCGCATACCCTTGTTTATTTTCATACCAAAAAGGGAAAGAAATGTCCTGCTTATCCATAAAGTATAATGATAGAGAATACCAGCATTACAAAAATTACATTACATAAAAAAAAATAAAAAGATGCAAAAGAACAATATTATGTGACAGATCATGTATTCCAAGCATTCTTGGTGTACACAATAAAAACAAAGCAAAATGTGTTTAGCAAAAATCTTTCACATGACAGTGCATTTATGATATTATTAGAGCAGAGAATTCCAGATAAACAGAAACGCATCGCAAAATACAATCTGTGTGCGTTCTTCTCTAACGTAAATATAATTGTTGCATTTGTGACAACAGCAAATTATCATGTTTTGCTGTTCAAGCAGAGATATTCAACTTAATGAAGGAATGCAATTTTTTCTTTATTTCTATGCAATGCTTTTCATAATCTTAATTCATCAAAATGATGCAATTGCGTGCTTTTTCATGGCAAATTACAGGTAAACTGTGATGTTAATTCAGTTTAATGAATGCATAGTTGTGCTTGAGGACAAATGTAAGAAAGTAAGTAATGTTATTTATATAGCGCATTCATCGTGTATGGCCATACACCCAAAGCGCTTCACAATTATGGGGGTGGGGGTGCTCTCTACACCACCACCAATGTACAGCATCCACTTGGATGATGCGACGGCAGCCAGGTGGATGCTGTGCACTGGTGGTAGATGAGGAGATTCCCCCCAATGTGTAAAGCGATTTGAGTGTCCAGAAAAGTGCTATATAAATGTAAGGAATTGTTATTATTATTATTATTATTATTCATTCATTCATAGACTTACTTAATTAAATAAGCTAACTTTAAAAAATATATATATTTTAATGAAATTTTATTAATTATATTTATCAAATTTGTATTTTGTTTTAATCTATTTTTATTAAATTTTGATAAAATGTATAATCATTTTATTTAAAATTATTTACATCTTATTTTTTAGTTTTTGTCTATAGCAGAGCTCCTGACTGATTACATACAATAAGATCAAAATACCAGTTATTATAAAACTGAATATTATTATTATTATTATTTCTTTATTTCTATTATTTCCTTTCTTGGGAAAATGATTTGTCATAATCTTGTTAGATGGAAAGACAAAACAAGTAAAAAAAAAAGGTTTACAAGTTAGTTGCTATTTATGTATAACAAAATACAGAAAAATAGTTGTTTTAGTAGTATGAAGAACAAAAATGTTCATATACAGATTTAATTTTTTTATATTTCATATTACAAATGATAATACACAGGCCACTGTACTTTTACTGCATAATAATAATAATAATAATCATAATAATAATTTTCTTGATATACTTTTTGAAGTTCTTCCCTCCATTATTTGACTCATTCACTCAAATGCAACAACTGAGCTGTTACTTAATAGTTATAAATAGGCCATTTTCTATAATTTGAGCATTTAAAACACATTTTTGTCAGCCACTGCAGTTGTACAAATCTCCATGATTTCTGCAGGCTTATTACAGCAGCCAGCTCAACACAAGATCAGCTTTATTACCGTAGGTCTCCAGTTGATGTGGCTCATGGAATGAGTCAAGTCATCTTTTTCTCTGAGTAATTTTCAGCTTTCCGTCTCTCACTGTTCTTTTAGCAGGACTCTGACCACTGTTAACTGAATGAGCATTGTTAGCTCTCTGGCTGATTTGACTCATGGAATGTGAACTCTATTTGGCACCATGAGGGAACTTTTTGTGGGTCATAATAAAAGGGATAGTTCACTCAAAAAATTAGTTTTTTCATTATTTACTTTTATATTTTATCAAGGTAGAACTTCAGAAGGGTCTTCATAAAACTCTTTCAAACAGCATCTGTTTAAAGGGGTCACAGGGTCACTTTTTAAATTATTATGTTAATATATTCCTGTGGTTCATTTATAATGATAATAATGTTTTTATAAATATAATAATGCAAAGAAAAAAAAATTATAACACATTTAAAAATAATAATAATAAAATGTAGAATGCGCCGGCAAAATGACAAAACACAAAACCTCTCAATAGATCAAGGCAAATTTTATTGCTCATGTCATGACCCATTTGAAGTACCATTTAGATAGTCCAAACCATTCCATATCTTCCAAATCCACATGAATAGTTTTATGGGATCGTTTGATTCCCATTTAAACTATGATCCGTTATTGCATGGAAAAGACTTTGAACTATAAAACTTTGAGTCACAAGTAAATCAGACACATTTGAGAGTGTGTTTTAATTGTATCTCTTCTTTTTTTTTGCCCAGGGCTATGCGATTATGAACTTTGTGGTGAAGTACACTCCAGAGAGACAAGCCTATCTACGACCACATCACGACTCCTCAACGTTCACTATTAACATCGCTCTCAACAACAAAGGCTTAGATTTCCTGGCAAGTTTGTGATATCAGCCTTGTTTTTTTTGTTTTTTTAAATAGGCTTAAATACATATTACACCATGTCCTAACTACACGTGATGCTACAACACGCAATAAAAAGTATCCTTTCCATGTTAAATGGAGTTTTTGTCCTAACCATATGCAATGGTGACACAAAAAGTCTATTTTTGCAACGTTGCAGCAAAACAACAGTATAAACTACTATGACAATGACTACCTCAGGTACTGATTATGTGCTTTATTTAGTGTTAAATGCTACCAATGTGAGTTTAAATTCCATTTTACGTGACATTTACAGTATTGTCATAAAGCAGCAGCAAATACCAGCAATAACGGTTTGAAAATTAAAGCCAGAGCTGTGCAAACCAATAACACCCATCACTCAGTAGCCTATCAATAATGTTAAAGAGGTTTAATATGTATTAATTAGATTAAAAACCTTAATTCAATTAAAATGTTTCTGTTGTGTCGTGTTGAGTTTGGTGTGGACAGCCAAATTGTTTGCTTCTGTAATCTTGTCGCATTGCAGGTTGTTAGGACACGGTGTTGATTTACATGTTAATTCTTTGCAAAGATGCAATAGACATCCTGCAGCGAGAATGATTCATTTTGAGCGAATGACACGGTCCCAATTGAACGTTTGGTGTGCATAAGATGATTCGCACAAATCTGTAGTAGACTTTAAATTCTTTGCCCGAGCCCAGACTTAACCCGCCACTATTGTCGGGCTGGGCCGTGATCAAGCATTTGTGTTTTTGTTTTTTTCAGTCATTACTTAATTAGCCTAATTAGGTGGAAAGCTATGCCATAATTAGAAATATGATACCAATTTTTTAGCAAAGTCGGCCAAAGCAACACATGTGTGGGTCTACAAAGTTGCACAATTCGCAACGCGTGTCATGTGCAGTAACGCTCTAGCTCCTGCAACAGCATCTCCTCCACTGGCACACATTCACACTGCACGCACAAGCAGAGTTGAAGCAACGCGTATGTGGATCTTATCAATGCACTTATTGGGTAAAGTTGCACATTTTTACTGTCATTCAATGTGTTTTTGGTTATTATCAATGTACTGTCACTTTAATTGAGTGTGAGCAGCGGAAAAAATGGACCCAGCACCAAAATGATCACGGCACTGCTGCTTCAGCTCTGCTCACGCACCGCACTGATGCGCTGCTTCTGCGTGTGGTATGAAAACTCTAATATTTATCCGTTAACATGCGCTGCTCACGCTCTGCCCGTGCGAGCGGTGTGAAAGACGTAAAAATGGGGACTTCCACAATGAACAGACACATGTCATGAAGCAGGCTTGCCATGGCAGAAAGAATGATAGTCAGCCTTCAATGTCCTCTTTTGTTACGATCCATTCTGAATAAACAAACAATGCAGTTTACATGCTTCATCCGTGTTGCATTATTCATTAAGATAAATCTAAACTAATTTCTGCAGTTCAAACAACTTAGAATTGTAGTTAAGAACGTCTGTTATAACGGCAGGATCTGTTATAACACAGGATGATGAATAATTTTGACTTCAACTAATATATATATATATATATATATATATATATATATATATATATACATATATATATATTATAAGTGGAACAATATATTTAAAGTTAGAATAAAATGAAATACAAAACAGACATAAGTGAAGTTTATTTATAAACAAATTTTGAGAAGATCACGTGCTTATGATTGCTTGCGACTGGTTCACCAATCAGACGATTCCTAAGCCACTATAAATACCCTAAGTTCCATATAACAGCCACCTTCGTTTTGAAGAATCCCCCCTCCTGAATAGAATAGATGAAGAATACTCCTCCTCCTTTCCTAGATGGGTGGCACGTTGGTCCAGTGGTTAGCACTGTTGCCCTACAGCAAGAACGCCACTGGTTCTAGTCCTTACCAAGCCAGCCGACGTTTCTGTGCGGAGTTTACACGTTCTCCCCGTGCTCACGTGGGTTTCCCTCGGGTTCCCCGGTTTCCTCCCACCGTCCAAAAACACGCAACTTAAGTTAATTGACTAATCCAAATCAGCACCATAGACATGCACCTAGTAAGTAGTTATCTCTTAAGAACAATCACTATCTGCTCATTAGCTACTACAGCAGGGGAGTTCTCCAGATCTACCTGAGCTCAAACTCCCCTCTCGCCTTGCAAACGGGAGGGAGCCCCGGGCTCGAGGATCTTATGAGCTCAGGGCTCTCTCCCGGGACAGCATGCCAAACAAGCTTTATAATCAATCATCAGCTAAGTGTGAACTCTTGAAATGCACAATAAAACATAAGCCACCTACTATAACTACAAGCTACAATAATTTAACAGTACATAGCAGTTACAGGACTAATCGCAGCAAAGTAGTCTGTATTCTTGGTATGCTACAATCCAACTTCAAATTTTAGCTATTCTTTGCAGAAATTCAACCTTTTTTTCCCTTGATCATGTCTGTTGTGAAGTGAATATCACACGTGAATGAACCGTCTGATTACATGAGAATATCGCAATTTACTCATGCAAGGCACGTCTGGTGTGAACACGCCATAAGAATCACATACAGTAAAACTAAACTTTGTGTTTCCTCTATCTCAGGGCGGAGGTTGTCGATTTCACAGATATAACTGCTCCATAGAGTCTCCTAGAAAAGGCTGGAGCTTCATGCATCCAGGTCGACTCACTCACCTTCATGAAGGACTGCCGGTGACCAATGGTACACGCTACATAGCAGTGTCTTTTATAGATCCCTAAACTCCCTCATCCTTCTAGGAATCTTTGAGATGTCTGTGGAATTTTTGTTGTTGTTGGTGGTTTTTACTGATTTATTCCTGGCTTACGTGTCGTGTGGCTGTTTTATTTGCTGTCTTTTGAAACGTTTACTACTGTCAAGAGAGAAAATGCTGTTTAACACAATCGTAATACATATCAACACATACACACAAACAAAAACACAGACGAGCATTCACTCCAGCAGATTTTCGCAAATCTTGATTTGTCATTTCAGATTACATGAGATTTATCACAATTTTTATACTTTGACTTAGGCCAAATGTCCTTCTTTAAAGTTTCTATTTGCTAGATTGCAAATGTTTAATTTCCAAAAGAAGTGCACTCAAATGATTTTCATTACAATAGAATGGGTGCCACATTTTTCTTTTTTTGTTTTAACCCCCACATACCAGCAAATTATTTCTGGTTCAATATAAAGTGAATGAAGTTGTTGCTTTATTTTTTGGTATTTTAATAAGTTCCATTTCAGTGCAGTTGCAAATATCATGCAAGCTTTGACACCTTTAGAAACCATAGTATTATGTTCAACCTAATTTACTTCATCAGCAGCACATTCGATGTCTAAAAATAAATTGTACCATCAACTTTAGGAGTTGATTCTCAAACTGAAACTCTTTAAAAATAATAAAGTCTGGGATACACAAAACCCGGTAACACTTTACAATAACAGATGTATTAATTCATTCATTCATTTTCTTTTCGGCTTAGTCCCTTTATTAATCTGGGGTCGCCACAGCGGAATGAACCACCAACTTATCCAGCACATGTTTTACGCAGCGGATGCCCTTCCAGCTGCAACCCATCAATGGAAAACACCCATACATTCTCATTCACACACATACACTATGGCCAATTTAGCTTACCCAATTCACCTGTACCGCATGTCTTTAGACTGTGAGGGAAACCGGAGCACTCGGAGGAAACCCACGCCAACAAGGGGAGAACATGCAAACTCCACACAGAATTGCCAACTGACCCAGCCGAGGCTCGAACCAGCGACCTTCTTGCTGTGAGGCGAGAGCGCTACTCACTGCGCCACCGCGTCGCCTGATTTATTAATATGTAAACTAAACATTACTTTATTATGAATTAATGATGAATTAAGGCACGCGCTAATCATGAACTAACTTTAACTACAACATGATTCACAAGAGTTCATG
>CAIGQV010016192.1:2788371-2823037 GCA_903798115.1 Danio jaintianensis
CATGAACTCTTGTGAATCATGTTGTAGTTAAAGTTAGTTCATGATTAACGCATGCATTAACTCATTATTAGTTCATAATAATGTTTAGTTTACATATAACACATCATTATTCATGTACTGTTATTGTGAAGTGTTACCCAAAACCCATTGTACACAATAACAACACTGTGGCTCATATATCCAATCCTACATGACTATAAGGAAGCAATAATTATACTCTCGGTTTCTTACCAATATAAAAGACTAAAAATATAATTAAATGAAGAAAAAGCTAATCAATTGGCAATTGGTAAGAATGAAGGTGAGCTCCAAGTACTGTAAAATGATAATTATTATTATTTTATTTATTTGCTACAGATAAACAAGATTTAAATAGTTCTTCCAAGTAGCAGTTGGCCATGTTTTTAAAAGACATGAAGGTTATTACTGGAGAAACATGATTATGAAACTATGAATATGCTGTCAAGAAACTTTGTATGTTTGCACAACAAGAAACAACAGGATTTAAAATAAATCCTAGTGGATTTTAATTTTTTTTGACAGATTTGCTGATGGTGATTTTTTACTGTAAAATTCAAGGTAAAATATGCCTTCTGAACTGAACTCTCAGAGATGTCAAATGTTTTACTTTCTCTTGTTCCTTATAAATGTGTCAGCCAGGTCAATCCCTTAACTTATTTTTGAAGTTGTTGAAATAAAGGATGTTTTTAAAAAGATAACCCTCTTTATATTCTGTTGACAACAAGTGTGTTTCTTGAAAGTTCATTCGTTCATCAGGGGTCGCCACAGCGGAATGAACTGCCAACTAATCCAGCATATGTTTTACACAGCAGATGCCCTTCCAGCTGCAACCCAGTACTGGGAAATACAATACAATCTCACATGCACACACATACACTACGGCCAATTTAGTTTATTCCAAGCCAAGCTCATTCTGATTACGTAGCCCTATATAAATTTCTGGAGAGAGCAAAATACGTCCCAGGAGCTACGTTTTTTTGCAGTTTTTGTTTTTGCGAATCCACCAGAGGCCGCTGTGTACGCTTTTTCAGATCTCAAATTTCTCTTGCGAGTGCCATTCGTGCCTGCTGTTCTCGCGTAAATCCACCAGAGGCCGCTGTCAACTGACTGACTGACTGACCAACTGACCGATACCCCCACCCTCCCCCTTCCCTAAACCCAACCACAGTGTTTTAAAAAGCAATCCAGAAAAAGAAAAGCCCCCTAATTTTTACCACGTTTTCAGATTTTACCACATTCTCACCATGTTATTTACTTGTTTGTTTTATTTTTTAGCTTTTGTTTTTGTCTTACCCACTTTCTGGAACCGTTCTGCACCGGACTCGAACCCTGTTGTCACGGTCAACTCCGCACTGCATCTCAAGTCCGCCGACGTACACGTCGAGCTACCGGACTAACTGGTAACAGCGGAAAAGCCGTCCATATGGAGCAGCTGGTAAGTGAAAAAAGGAACGGCGTCATACCGCCCCCGTAGCGTTCGTTTTAAAGATGAAATGCAGCCTTACGTAGCTCTGGCTACATAATTTGCGATCTCCAGAAATGTATATAGGGCTACGTTTTCAGAATGAGCCTATGTTAGTTTATTTAATTCACCTATAGCACGTCTTTGGACTGTGGGGGAAACCAGAGCACCCGGAAGAAACCCACACGAACACGGCGAGAACATGCAAACTCCACACAGAAAGCCGGGACTTGAACCAGCAACCTTCTTGTGTGAGTGCTAACCACTGTGCCGCCTTCTTGAAAATTGTTAAATCAAAATATTAATTTCACACTACATTATCACTAAAACAGAACAAGTTAAGGGAAAAACTAATGCATTTTAAAATACAAGACAGCTTTAGAAAATCAAAACCATTTTCTACATTTCACAATACATAAAGCAAATGTTTCATGAGGCGCCTTGAAACATGCACATTCCATATGTCATGCTAATGTAATACAGTACATGCATGAACAGATGTCCGTGAGTGATATGCCCTGTCAAGCCAAGCAAGTATCTGTAGAATCAGTAATCTGCTGAAAAATGAGATGTGCTGACAGAGCGTTCATGTAAAAAAAAAATGCAGACTGATCACTGTTACATGGTCAGTGACACATACTTGAACGTGTGCTCTAGTGAGATTAATTAAGTGCTGGAATTTACAGATTGTGCAGGGGAGTTAAAACTGTACTTCTTTCTTCCATGCAGCTGGATCATTTTATCTGGAATCGGACATGATATGCTGTTTAAATTAGGACAGCCAAGTCTGAGTAAGACTTCCAAGTAAGCAGCACCGAACAACAAAACTACGCTCTTCTTCTTTGAGATTTTAGTCTAAAATGACAGGATATTTTGATAACTGCAAATCAGTGATGCTCTACTGGCCCTACTGTGGATGCCATTTGAGTATATTGGATCCTTTTTCATGTTTAAAGTGTTCACCCAAATAATCTGTTATTAATTAACCTCATGTCATTCCAAACCCCTTGAAACATTCGTTCGTCTTCAGAAAACAAATTAAGATAGTTGAAGTGAAATCTGAGAGCTACCTCATCCTGCATAGACAGCAAGGTTCTCGACTTGTCCAGAACATTACAACAAAAAAAACAACAACCTTATTTTAAAAGAAAGTTATTTTAGTTTTGTGAGCACAAAGCTATTCTCATAGCCTGACAATATTCTGATTGAACCACTGAAGGCATATGCTCTGTTTTGAGGATGTTTTTTGGTCATTTTCTGAACTTTAAATGAGTCTGGAACCTTGCTGTAAAGATGACGAGGGAGCTCTCCCAATTCAAATGAAGGGCCCAGGGGTTTGGAATGACAGAGTGAGTAACTTATAATTGTCATTTTT
The DNA here is from genome assembly GCA_903798115.1 of Danio jaintianensis. Taxonomy (NCBI): domain Eukaryota; kingdom Metazoa; phylum Chordata; class Actinopteri; order Cypriniformes; family Danionidae; genus Danio; species Danio jaintianensis. The sequence goes on from CAIGQV010016192.1 coordinate 2,791,230, forward strand.
GGGGGAACTAACACTTTATGACATGGCACATTTTCTTATTGGAAGTAGGCATGGAAAGATGCCTTTGTGTCTTTCTCAACCAACAGGAGTGACACAGGTGTGCTCTTCTGCTACTGTAGCCCTCTATGTCTTAAGAAATTCTTCAGAAAAGATCTATTACTTTGAACCAGTGTGACCAATTTCCTCTGAAAATTTTCACCCAGTAGATAAATTTATCTTTTTTTTAATGATCGATATCTGTAAAGAGTTGGTTGCGTGTGCCAATTCCAGTAGATCAGCCATGTTCAAAGATACTTGGGTATTGGTTACACTGGTGCATTTTCATTTTAAAGCAGCATTTTAGAGTTAAAACACTCCTTGTCCAGGTTGGTAATATAAGAAAAACGGTCTGCGTGCAGCCTCATAGTATGTGACCATTCACGCTCACTGGACATGTGCATATTTTGCCAGCATCTGTACTTGTAGTCTACCATTTGTGTAATGGTCATATGGCTTGATGGTCCAGAAGGCCAGTCAGAAAGCGATTGTGGTTGGCTCCATTTTCAAAAGGTTGCGCCAGTATATCCATCCTGATCTCACGAGGAAATGTAACTATTTTACGTTTGATCAGTTTAGTGGCTAATTCATATGAATTCACACGCGTTGAGTCATATGAAAATTTACGATTTTTAAAAGGAGGCATGGCACCAAACCCCACCCCTAAACCCAACCATCATTGGGGGATTAGAAAATTGTACTAAAGGGTATGAATGAGATCGTACAAATTCATATGAATTAGCCACTAAATCAAAAAGTTATTAATTGGCATGAGATGGCATGAGTGTTGGTATTTCCATACTAAAATCGATCATCATAAAATGGAAAATCTTTAGCATTTTCAAAATGCTTCATCTTTGTGAGTTGAAAATAGAGAAAGTAGGGTGGATGCTAGTTGTAACCATAACCAAACTTTACAGTTTTAAAACAAAAATTAATTAGTGTAAATGGCACCTCTTACTGACACTCAGTTTAAACTTTTGCATTTTGTTTAAATGCCTTGAGTACGCCATGTGATCGGTGTTAACAAACAGTTGAACGGGTGTACCTAATAGTGTCTGGTAAATGTATGTCACTCATGAGTCAGAATTACAGTAATACCGGTTATATAAGTGGTTTATGATGATCAGAGCATCTCCAACTGTCCCTAAAAACAAATGGGCATGACATTCTCAGTAACAAATTGCTGTCATTGTAAATCACCTTCAGCGTAGACTGCATTTCGAGACACACGTACATAAGTACATAAAGTTGCCATAGCAATATAAGGTGGTGGATATTCCCCCTGATGCGGAGGTGTGAGATATTTTCCCTTCCGTTCATCTTTCATCTCTTGGTTGGGGTTTGCTAGGAAGAGCTCGCTGAGTTGTTCAATGTTTCCGTCTGGGTCTGCGGGTTTGAGAAGCTGCTGAGAAATGCAGCATAAGACGGAGGCATGTAGGTCAGAGACACCAGCACAGCAGCAAGCTACAGAAAGACCCCTTTGTGACCGCTCTCCCCTCCCTGCGCAAGACTCTGAAAGATGACATTGATACAGAGCAGCGGCACAGGAAACTTGCAAGGCTATTAAACTTACAGGTTTGCTGAGGATAACTTATCAAACAGTGCTGAGAGGGAAAGCTGCAGACAATCAGTATGAAAGCAGAAAGTGGACAGGAAGGGTGAAGTCAGATCAGGCCACTTGGTTTGAATAATTTATTTCCTAATTCTCTGCACATTCATCTTTATTTCTATATAGCTGTATGCAATGCAGATTGAGTCAAAGCAGCTTTAAAGAAATAAACAAACTTTCATGAGAACAAATTTCATGTGAAATCAGTCAATCAAATGCAGTTTAACTGTAGGGCAGCTCTACCAAATAGCCAAACTGGCAACTGGCAGGGCACCCAAACTACTTTTGGTTAAAAAAAAAAAAAACCTTGGAAGAAACCAGGCTTACTCAGGCAATTAGTTCTCATCCGGCCAAGTGAATGTTTAAACCTATATGAGTGTGTATGGAGTCCATTTAAAGTCAAAGACTTAATATTTGTTTGTGAAACTGTTGTTGAATATGTAAGGAACAAACTGATGCCAAATAACTATTGTTGAGTAAAGCCGATTGTGCCGTTGGATTGAGAACCTTGGACCTCTGTGTTGGGGCAAAAAATGCTGCACTATACCAAACAAATTGCAGAGTAGCATGCAAGTTCTGTACCATCGGCTGATGGATTCTGACTAATCAAGTAAAGCCAACAAACATTCACAAACAAAAACAAAAAACAGACATTACTTGATTGCTGAATGTCAGCTTGGGGTGACCCAGGTTTAAGTCAACCGATGTGCTCCTCTAAAGCTGTGTCTACTGGCAGGTAATCATTACACAGTGCAGGCCTGACCAAGGAACTTGGCCACCCATCAGTTCATGTCTAGGAGGAAATTCAGACACACACATAACCCTTTTTGTTTCTTTAATTACACTCTCACCCATTTAATATGGGGCAGAGTAGAGGTAAATTCAGGTCTCCAAATTATCAAGTGGAACCACACAGTTTTCTGAGGCATCAGGTTAGAGTCATTTAGCAGTTTGCCTACAAACCAGTGCCTCAACCATGTTAGTCCTAATCTTTGACTTTCTCCTGTAGAACACAAAAAAGGGTACATTTTCACAGATCCTAGAACTGCTGGTTGGCGTACCTTCCTTTTAGTGTGTTTGCACTGCAGAAAAAGCAATTTTATTTCTAGGAATGCTACTTGGGGTAACCGAATTGGTTTCTATTTCACAGTCCAAGGTCCAATCCAACACATTAGGAACTACAGTGACCTAAGATGATTGAGCCATATGTATTTTAAAGTATTTTAAAACAGTTACAAGAGAAAAACATACAAAAAGTTTGTGTTAGCTGCATTTACCTGTTGCCTTTGTCTGCAGAGTTGTGCTCTTTTATCAGCTTCGATGTACAGTTTGTGATATAATTGGTGATTATTTGTACTTTTTGCTGTGTCAAGTGCACAACTTACGTCTTCCATCTCCCTAATCACAAAACACAGCTTTGGTCATGGCGTCTGGTGTTCTCCAGTTGCTGCTTTTGACAAATGCAGTGCTTTATGTCACTTTTGGCTATTTTATGTTACTTCAGAGTTCCTTTTGAGGTTACAAATGCAACCAGGTAAGTGGTCCAGGGAGAAATTATGGCACTTTTTCACTTTAAAGTATGGCACAGCTCAATTTTGGAGAAAAAGGGTAAAGTACCTGGTACCCACAGTTCCGCTGTGTACTTTTTTGGTACTAAAATGTGATGTATCAAACCAGGAGATCATTGATTCGCCAGAAAGATTCATCACTACCTGTGTCATTGGATATGCAACATGAAACAACAAACCTGTTAGGTTTCAATAAATAGTCAGCAACTGCCACTGTAGCATTATTTTAAAACTGCTGTCACATGCAACTTAAACAGGATAACTGTAGTAAAATGCATTGTAAATCAAACAGAGCCAAGCTGTGTCGTGCTGAGTCACACCATGCCAAGTATAACCACGCAATGGAAAATTTGCAATACTTATAGTAAGAGATGGTCACCAGACCTATAGGTCCTATGAGTTCTTAACTACCCGGTGAAAAAGCCCCTATTCTGAAGTGACACTTTTGGTTGCCACTGACTTCTATTATACAGTAGCAATGTTCTCAATTGCTCATGGTCTCAAATGGATTCCTGGAGATCCATAAAATTAAACACACCTGATCCAACTAATCAAGTTGGTAAACTAGTAATCAGGAAAACTAGAAACTATTAAGCAGGCATGAGTTAGGGATGCTGGAACTAAACTCCGCAGAGCTGTCTCCCTCAGGAATTGAGTTTGAGACCATTGTATTATAGGGACAAAAGGAAGGAAAATAAAACACACAGATTTGGGAAAATCTGGGGTTGGAATTTCCCTGTAAATGTTAAATTTTACCTTCTGGAACATCTGCTTGATTATCACCACACCAGTCTAGACCACAATAAAAACTTTCTAAGTGTTGATCTAAGCAGTTTAAGCTTATTAAATATTTAATTTAAAATACCTTTTTAGTACACAGGAATCAAATGAATATTCTAACCATTATTGGGATTGTTTAGTTTTAGTCCCTTTGCAAACAAACAAACAAACAAACAAAAAAAGGTGGGCTGTGGCATGAGAATATTCACATATGCCTGGTTTGGAGAGAATAGTGAGGTCTGAAACTGAGACGTGACATTCAGGCATGTGAGAAGAACATTAAGACATTTAAAGTTAAATGCTCACCCTCTAAATGAGCTCTAAATGTTCTTTACTCCCCCCTCTAATGAAATATAGAACTGGTAAGTGTGATGAGAAGGCCTTCAGTAAGAAATACATTTCACAGCTGAACCGGCACAGAAAGCTCAGTGGGTAAAAGATGAATTGATGTTTTGACACATGGAAAAGTACTGATGGAGAAAATTAGGAGAAACAGAAGTCAAGAGAAGATGAGCTTTAAAGAGGTGTGCTGTCCTATTGAAATATACACATAACTGGTAGGGTTCTTTTTGCATGAGGTAAACTTCAAATAAAAACAATTAAATTTTAAAAAGCCATGCTTTGCATCTGGTTTCTGCCTTAAAGTCCTACTGTATGTGTTTGTAAATTTAATTACCTTATCATGTGTGCTCATGTGATTATAGTTGAAATGAAAAACCATTTGGACAATTGGTTTTCAATACATAGATAAATGAATAGTAAGCCAAGTTTGCTTCAGCTTGAGGTCCTTAAAAAATGGCATTGTCCTTCAGGATATTTTGCTATCACAGCAAGTCATCCAGGTCCTGAAGCAGCAAAACGGCCCCAGACCATGGCACTACCACCACAACATTTTACTGTTGGTATGATATTCTTTTTCTGAAATGTGGTGTTACTTTTACGCCACACATAATAGGACACACACCTTCCAGAAAGCTCATCTTTTGTCTCATCAACCCACATAATAATTTCCCAAAAGTCTTGGGGATCATCAAGATATGGATGGATGGATGGATGGACGGACGGACGCTGCATCATGATACATCATGAGATTGTCTTCTCCATTAAGGAGACATGCAATGTAAACTAAAACTTTCGCAAGAATTAAGTTGCCTTTGAAGGTAATAATTTAACAACCTCCAATTTGATACTGAAAAAGAAAAAGCGAAAAGGCAGGTTGCATTTCTTTCTTCTTTTTATGTTGATATAACTTCAGTATTTCACAGCTAATAAGATTTTGTCAACTGAGCAGTCTTCACTTTAATGCCTATAAACAAAAATGTCTCTATAGTTTCTGCTTCTTTGCTCATGTGGCATTGTCATATTTCCTTGAGGGCCTGGGTGTGACATCACACTGACTTCCAGATGTTTTAAAAGGACATTCAGCTTCTAGGAAACACAGCCAACACCCCATAAAAGTCCTCTCATTCTTTTTACTTAGTGGGCAGTGGATGTGGGAAGCTGCCATCGGGGCCCTAGGTCCATTACAGAGCATTCGCAGGCTAAACACAGACACCACAGTGTGCAGAATACGTGTTAAAAATGCCTACTGCCCTCATAGTTAAGACCAGTCATTTAGTCTAACGCCCGGTTATTGCTACTTTTTCAGGTGAGTGGTATATCCTTTCTCCAAAACAGTAATTAGGGTTGATTGTATGCTTGAGTGCATCAGCTTGTTTACTTTCCACCCATGAGATCCTTTACCGGATTGTTTTAAATGCAGGGCAAAGCCCATTTAGTCAAATTACACAGCAACACTCTGGAAAAACAATCTAAAAACTCCAACACTCCCATACATTTATCCTTCAACTTATGGAAAGACACAAAAGGAGATCTTTACCCACAAACAGTTTCATGAGCTAGGGTGCGTGGTACTGTCTCCAAGACTGGCTTTCTTCTTTTTATAATGCCTACCCTCTCTCTCAAGCGGATTTATGAGCCCAGTTGATGGTAACAGGGTCGTTGGCAAGATCTCCTGTTAGAGAGCTAAGGGTTTATATGTTGACACTGAGGCGTTTTGGGACAGTGGAAGAGATCGCATGCATGCTTGTGTGTACAATCATAAAAGTATCATGCCTACAGGTCCACTCTGTCAGCATGCTGTGCCAACCATGGCCAGACACTGAGCACATAGAGAATCAGTCAAGTCAGTCTGTTCTGACGTATACTCCATGTGGTTTTACAGGATGAATGGACCCAAGAAAGTCTTTTTTTTCACAGTAGTGTTTCTCTTTCGGCACAATGAGACGATGAGGAAGACGACAACTTCGGGGTGGATGTAATGTGTTTTTCAAGCTTGAGCAGTGAACCGAAACATTGCTTCATAAAATCTGACAGTCTAAGTCAATAGGGCTATAACTCCACAAAGTGAAGCTCAGAACTCCTTTCTCTCCTATTTGACCACTGTCTATCTGGACCACATGTATGCAAACAGCTACTGATGACCAGATCAAGCAAGAATCTTGTCTTCAGTAATTCATCAAACAGTTCTGTGGGAAACCCTTACTAAAAGCAAAACAAACCTTGTTGCTGTGCATGGCAGTTCCTTGAAGTATGTCAAAGATGTGAGTCTCAGGGACATCAAAGCTAGTATGCCTGATAAATCTTATAGACTGTCTAAAGCATTGGGGAAAATCCTGCATGTGTTGTGTGCATCCCTGTCATGTTTGTTTGCAGTGCTGTCATCTTGTGCTTGTGTTGATATGTCTTGTGTCACGGGTGTCTGCTCAGTGTTTATTACTGATTATTGCTGCCCACCCAGGAGCTGTCTCTCGAGAGAGACGTCCAAAATGAGTACTCTTCACACATATATATCAAATATACGACACATATATCCACAAACTATACATTCCAGACAATTACATGTCCTGCCCCGTCATCTCCCTCTTTACGAAAACACAACTTCCCTTAATACTATATTGCCAAACCTCACATAAACTGACCCTCCTTTGTGGTCTAAACATATGGCGCACATAATAAAACAGAAAAATTGCTGAACTCTGGATATTTACTGTTCTTATTTAGTGTTATGTGTTGATTAGAAATGTACAGAATTAATCTTGAACTAGGTGCTTCAGTTACAGCAGTGTTTATCAGTCCCATTCCTAAAAACACACTAGATTTACACAATTTCTAACTTCCTAGGCTCAAAGACCTGAAATATAGTCAAATATACAGTAGGTTAGATAAGGGAGACATTCAAAATGCTTTCTGTTGGAGTGCCTCAAGGAACAGGATTGGGAATACTGAATAGGCTGTTTTACAACAACTTTTTGTAAAGCAATATATCTGTACTTCTGTTTTACCTTTGCACTGGGGACTTCTCCCTTACCTCTCATGGCTGGGGCTCCTCCAGCAATCGGGGGCCACCTAGAGTTGTCATCACCATTCTTCCCCTAGTGACAGTCCTGTGATCACTATGTAGCAATAGGCTTATGACTATGTTTATACTGATTTCAACAAAAGTGGCTGAGTAGACAGTGACTGGGGAGATGCCATATATAGCCATATGATTCTTTTTTTCTGCTCCTGCCTCTTCCTTCCTTATTAGAAAAATTAAAACAGCATATGCTGGTTACAGTAGGCAGGTTTTGAACCATGGTTGCTGGTTCGAGCTGGTTTAACCCTAACCCTTAACTATTTTTTTTCTAAGATCGTAACAATGTTAAACAAAATTTAAGACAATGTTAAAATCTTTAAGCTATAATTTTGTAGAAAAAAAACAAAAAGGGCTAATTATAATTATTTTTCTCTAACTTTATCTTCTGGGTTTAAAATCTAGATTAGGCCAATACTACACTGTTTTTTGTTTTTGACGTGGAATAGGAATGTATTTTAAGCACTTTGACACGTAGGTCTCACTATTATTCATGAGACTGAATCATTTCTGGCATGGACTATTGGATACATTGATAGACGCAGGTTACAAATTGATGGACATGACTTTCATAATTTGAAAGCTCCATGCAGTATCCCGAGGACTTTTCTGTTCCTTCAAAATAGTCATGTGTGTGTTGTAATTTTAGAATAATCTTACATTTACTCACAGTTTCGATATGGGGCACTGACAGACGACAGATACTCGCTCCACTCTTTCTCCGCTACTTTGTCATGCCCACTCCTATAACATTAAGATGCATTGTTCAAAAAATTCTGAAGTAGATTTGAACTGAATAAGGGGGTTTTCATTGCCCTTTAAGCTGGTTATGTGCTAGTCAGAACCAGCTTAGGACCAGCAAAGAACCAGCTTTAACCAGCACATGACCTGCAAGAACCTGCCCAAACCAGCAACCATGGTTCCAAACCTACAGAGGGTTACCTTCCTCTTACATTTATTTGACATTTTTATTGGTAGTTGTTAAATACGGGTTCTGAACAGTTGAGAAAGCGCACACACCTGACTATTTGGCCAAATTCAAAAGCAGTATGAAATCTGTTATAGCATTTTTGACACGTCTCACAAGGGCTCATACTAGACTTGTATCTATGCTGAAAGTTGGCTACAATCCGGGGCTTTTTGTCGTAGACTAAAAACATGAATGGGCGAAAAGCTTCAGTCTTGTAATGTTTGCTTGGCTTAAGATAAATGTCTCACATGAATCAGCTCCCCACAAATTTAGCAAATGAGATGGCTGTTGAATTCTCTGGCAGGAAGAACTTGGAAAAACTTCAAAAGGTGCAGAAAGTTAAGGAACTGTTGGAATAATTGTTGGAATTAATCAAACATTCGGCATTGGTAATTAAAAAGTGCCATATGGAGTCAATTGATAGAGTATATCATCAGATGGTTAGATCAAGCCAAGAAAACCTCATGGAAGTGCAATTACATTACAACCTCCAGGCATATCATATTCTGCGCAGACCTAACATCAAGTCAAGCCTAAAAATGGAATGCTAATCATGGGTCTCCATGATTAGAAAGGAAGATGAATTCTCTCACAATGTCGGAGAAAGAAAAAATCTCACACAGACAGACTGAGTTCTCTTCTGTGGAGTAGTTTAAATCAAAGTTGACTATCCATGACCATTAAAAAAGCCATTCAATTAGAGGCAACCGTGTGCCAGTATTCCAAACGCATCCCAGTTCTACAAATGATTTTGCATATTTGGTTGAAAATAGTAATTGCTTGCTTCTATTGGCCCAGTCCGTGCTGCATTTGCATTTAGTTCACAGCTGTATGAGGGGAAAAAAGCATACATTTAGGGCTGTGAACATGAACCCAATCACCCCCTTCTATCTCCCATGTGGAGTTATACAGTTAAACCAGAAACTTCAAAGTTCCAAACCAGACATTCAATCCCACTGCTCCTACTCTAGATGACACTTTTTTTTCTGTGTCTCTTTCAAGACTTGCTTGTGTGCTTCTAGAAACCGTTACCACTGTGGGTCCTGGACAGAAGACCGAGGTTCTGTCTTGTGGCAAGTCTAATTTACTTTTGGGCTTCGTGTCTTTGCTTTTTTTCCCTTTCCTCTCTCTCTCTCTCCATTTGTATAAATTTACAATCCCGGTGATGGATGCATAGCGTGAACCATATTGCGTTATGCCCAATTTAACAACAAAGGCTTTTACCACAATAACCATGCCATCCTGTATTCTTGCTCTTTATCCCCTCCAACTCTCTGTCAGTCCAGTTGGAAGCATCTTATTTTAGCCCCATCATTACAGTAAGAACAAATGCACTGCCTTGGTCTTCTGCTCTTTTAGGAAGAGCACAATAGCTAATGGCAACCGGCAAGTTCTTCCAGGAAACCAGCCACATAGGGATGAAAATGAGCTGGAGAAATACAGTCAGACTAAACAACAATAGGTTGCCACTTCAGAACAGACAAAGAGAATAGAGAGAAAGCAGCATATCCCGTTTGAGACTTCTAAAACACCATCTCTGGTGTTTCTGAAGTCACTACTTAAGACCTATTTTTCCAATGAAAACCAATAAAAGCCAATAACTTCAAACTTCACAGAGATATTTGTAACCACAAGTTTTGCTTTTCTTATACAGGGTTTTAAACTGCCCTCTCTCTTCTTCATTTATTCCTTTCCCAGTTCTCTTGCTCCTGCCAAACTCTGTGCTAGTGGGACTAATGGTTGGTGGGCTGATTTTCCTAGTGGACATGTAAGGACTCCAGACTCTGACTTCCGGGGCACATTTTTTGGCAGCTCTCTGATTTCTTCTGCTCTATCAGACCAGCCCTGCTCACATTCCATGATGTCATTACCTTGTGCAACTGGAATTTCCTCCACCAAACAGAGCACTAACCACAGTAAGTGATGTTTAATGGATCAAACTGTTCTCTCTCCTCGGCTCTGAAATTATTACTTAAAAGCATTTCTTTCCATATTTACCGCATCAAGTTGGACTGTAGATTCCTGGAAATTGCTGGACATTTTATAAGAAATGAGTGTCATTACTGCGAGGCAATGAAGCATACCTTCCAAATGGCTGACAGGTAGCATTAAGAAGATTATTGCATTAGTACATCAGAAGCTTGATGTTGAAGTACATCCTTACCATTAACACCAGGGTTTTGAATTTGCAAAAGAGGACTTCAGTGGGTTAGGCCAAAACATGCTCAGGCCCAGTTTCCACATCACATTAACATGCATTTTCAATAATCCGATCAGAAATGGTCAAATAGTTTGTCTCTTTTGACACCTTATATTTGGATTTTATTAAAACTGCTCCCACTTATTTTGCCACGCTTTGCATTGCTTTAGTGGAATTGCTCATTGTGAGGCAAAAGTAATAATACTAATGATCGAACCAATGGTATGCAGGTTGTGAGTTGTCCGTGTGTTTTGGTATAACACAGCAAAGTAAGAATATCTTGTTCTTATGATTTTACTTAAAACACGTCCGAAAATAAATCAAGTTAGATCAGAAGGCCTGTGGTCTTATATGGCTGTTTGAAGACATTGGACCACATAAGTGCATAACTTGTATAGCCTGTCTTATGTGTATAGTTTAAGTATTTTATTTTATATTTTAGTTATGCATAGGTTTTTTTATAATAGCTCTTATGTCCAGTGTTGAGTTTGTATTTATGATTAATCTATGTAGCACCGTTGTCCTGCGAGACACGACATTTCATTCCTCTGTATGTCCACACATGTAGCGGAATGACAATAAAGCTCGACTTGACTTGATAAGCATTTCCACTATGTAAACAATCCATTCAAATGCATTTTTGACCACCTACAGCAGTGGTCCCCAACCTCCTGGATACCTCAATTGGTATCGGGTCGCACAAGAAATCATCATTTATTTCAGTTTTATGTATTATCTGAGTCTGAACAATCTTTTATTTTGAAAAATCTTTTTATTTAAAAAAATGACTGTATTCTCTCGATTACATCCTTTTTACAGTCGATGTTTACATCTCTGTCATTTAAGCACCAAAATGTAACCCACAAACCGCTATCAAAATGAGTAAGAAGCAGACATCTTTGGAAAGTTTCTTTGCGAAGAGGAAAAGGCCCATTGAAGGACCCACAAATTGCCAAGGAGTGGATCCGCAACCCATTTGTCAACAAATCAGGTGAATTCAGCGTGTCTGTGCAAGAAGATTAACTGCTGTAGATCCCAAATGATGGTGGCCTAGGGGCTGTTCACATATTGCGTCTTTTCCATGCACAAGTTCGTTATTTCCAATGGAGGGAGCAACGCGTTCACGCCTTCCAGGCACCCCCAGATGAAAACAACTTAATTTTTCAGAATGCTGCGAGCACACCGACTATGACCTCGAGACACGTGACAAAAACTGACCGATCAACTTCATACTTTGTATTGAATATACACATTTCGGTAGACTAATTATATCAGACAAACACAGAACACCCTAACTGAACCTTGTGTAAGAGTTGCAGCAATGATTTGTCAGTTTGTCATCCTCTGAGAAAACGGTTGATGGTCGCCTAGCAATCACTGACCCCCCCAATCCCAGTCCGCTGTAAAATTGTCACGCGTTGACCGGTCCGTGGTGATAAGGTTGGGGACCACTGACGAAAGTGGTCGAAAGTAGACAAGATCAAAAAATTTTGGATCCCTTTTACATCTCTACATAGCATTGTCCACTTGTAATTGGAGAAAAGAAAAAGCATGTAGGTTGGCTTGACACTTTTTCCAAAGACTAAAGTATATGGTGTGGTTTCTAGATTGTTATTAGGGTATTGTAAGTAGTTGATAAGTGATTGCGAGTGAACTGTTAGGTACAGTAACTGTCTACTGCATCAAGTCAAAGGAGCCCTCTTGGAAATTAAAAAAAAACAAAACAACACCACTAATGATGATGGCCTTTTGTTGAGGAGTTGGTTTGTGTTTTCATTTTCTCCTTCGTAGCTTGTCATGCTTTCAGAACTGCATAAAGTGAAAAACAGGAACTGCTTATTATCAGTGTCTATAAAACTGCTATTTTACACAAGAGCTTTGGTTTTCTCGGAGTAAACTGTAAATGAGCAAGTAGATTTTACAAATCCTTCTTTCGACAAAACAACACTGCTCAGCTGGGTAGGTCTGAATGCATTAAATAGACCTGGGTGTGAGAAACAGACAACATATTACCCCTCCAGTCAGCCAGCAGGGCCTGAATCCACCCACTGCCAGCCTGTGGCGTTAAAGTGCTCTGAGAACAGCCAATTGTGGGGTATTCAGAAAGACTGAATGAAAGACGAGAGATTATGTGAGTAATGTAATTTCATGACTGGTGTTCAGTTTCATACGACAGTGCTGACCAAGTGGAACTGATTGTGTTAATGCAAAGAAGAAATGGCTGTGAAAGCCGTTAAAACGAATGTGTTTGCATCACAGCTCTATTTTTTTTTCTTTTCTTTTTTTGAAACTTCTGAAAAATGTGAGCACGTTAGTTGAAAAGGACATTGCTCTCTTCCCAACAAATAGAAGTAGTGCAATAGAATTGGGATGGAATGGGGGTGGGGGGTTGGGGGGGGGGACTATACTATGTGAATGGTTTATCAGTCCCTTAGTCTCTTTATTTATCAAGGGCGGGGGAGGGTGCGGGAAACTATACTTTGTGAATGGTTTATCAGTCCCTTAATTTATCAGGGGTCGCCACAGCGGAATGAACCGCCAACTTATCCAGCATATGTTTTACAGAGCGGATGCCCTTCCAGCCGCAACCCAGTACTGGGAAACATCCATACACACTCATTCACACGCATACACTACGGCCAATTTAGCTTTTTAGGTTTCAGACATCCAAATACATATAAGTACTTACAAAACTTAACATATATGCTAATAATTATTTTTCAATATAATTGGATGGTGTGCTTTATTCATGTTAGATAGACACTCTTTAAGGTCTTTATGGAACTGCATTATGGGACCTTGATGACCTGAACATATCAATTAAAGTAACTTTTGTAAACTGTACAGTTGCATTTTTCATATTTAAAGCTATTAGATTAGACATCAAAGTCCCATAATGAATTCTGATAGAGTAAATGAGTGGAAAACACACATACACACACCTTTTGCAACTTAATGAAACCATTTCAAACACTAATATAGACAGCCAGCCAGATAGATAGATAGATAGATAGATAGATAGATAGATAGATAGATAGATAGATAGATAGATAGATAGATGGATGAAGACAGACAGACAGACAGACAGATAGATAGATGGACGGATGAAGACAGACAGACAGACAGATAGATAGATGGACGGATGAAGACAGACAGACAGACAGATAGATAGATAGACAGACAGACAGATAGATGGACGGATGAAGACAGACAGATAGATAGATGTATTTGTATTAATGTACCCAAGTATTTTTACTTCATTATTGTACTTAAGTATATATTTTAAATATGTGTACTTTAAAAGTACAATATTTTGTACTATTTTGGGTATGTAGATAAAGTTTTTTTCCTAAAATAATATACTCTGATAGTCCACTGCATTTTCTGAAATAAGCTAAATAAAAGGTTATTTTGAATAGATATGTTGAACGGATATATTTTACTAATTAGTGTGGTACTGTTACATTAATTATATACTAAAGTGATCTTCGTTGTTAAAGCTGCTCTCCAATTCTAACTAACACTTATTATAGAACCAATTCTATAACAGATTAGCCTAGCAAATCAGTAGGGTTAAGAGAAAGGGAGAAAATTATGATCAATGAAGTGCAACTCACAAATGCATTCAAACAGGCTGCAGTAAAACTCTGAACCACCTCCACAAGATGTCACTGTACATTCAGGGTAAAAGTAAACACTTTTTTTTTTTTTTTTTTACATCTACAACATCCACATCCTGCCCCCTTGAGGATAAAGAACAGAAACGGGACCAGTAGACTTATTACTATGTACTACATTAAATTGACACTTGCTTTACAAAACAAAATTATGAAGTATACATATGACTAAAATGTCAACATTCAAACATTTTTCTTTTTGCTGGTCTTTTTAGGTACAAACGATTTTTGAACCACAAGGAGGAAGCAAAGAGCTTTGAATAAAATCATGACCCCTGCTAAGGTAACCATAACTATAATGGCTGATACTTTTGAATAAGGAATTTAAGATATATATATAAAAAAAATAATACCTTGAGCAGTAGCAATAATCTTGAAATGTCTTTGCAAACGCCCAGAACACCATAGAAACATTGTAACAATGTGGTAAATACTAGTTTAAGCACATTAGATACCAGTACAACCAGCGTCAAGAACCTAGTATTCCTGGAGGTGAGTTTTACACCAAAAAACGTATAAGATCATGCACATTTTCAAATAATACGACAGTTTAATATACACAACTATCATGCCTATGCTAGTTAATCAGTTAATTGAGTAAAACTTGATCAGACTTTAATGACTTAAGGAATTGTATTGTTGTTCTTCATGTAATCCACCATTTTAGTTCTTTTGTTAGCCTGGAGGGAAGAAAACATTTGGAGCAAGAACACGAGCTCATTACTGATTACTTTCCAATAAATTAGAGATTAAGCTATTTTTTTCTTAATGACTTGTATTCATTCTCTCACTTGGCAGATAATTCTTTTACAGGGAAGATGATGTATTGGGCTGTATACACAAACAAGCTGAGTCTGAAAACACAAGCTATCTACTATATACAGTAGTGCAGTACATCTGGTGTCCAATTCTGAGTCTTTTCTACATTTGTACTCTACTTTTTACCCACAATCAAGTGAATTTGAGTGAATTTCAATTTAAGCGTACATCTGATGTGATGTGATTTCTAAAAATCCAATACAAGATGGTCATACACTGTAAATAATAAGCATAAATTAGCAGTTTTCCGTATTTTGTGATTCATGTTTTTATTTTTCTCATATATTTATGCTTTTAAATTGCATTATGGGACCTTGATCTTTCTTCCAACAACTTTTAACCTTGAAAAGTTTATAAAAGTGGCTTTTATTAACATTTTTAATAGTTTAAAGTGATATATTGTCTGGCTTGATGTTGTATATTATGGTACATTTTCTCAGTACATTATATTATTTCAGACTACTAAAATGTCAATAAAAGTCACTTTGTTAAACTGTAGAGTTGAATTTTCAACATCAAAAGTCGACAGAGCAGAGATCAAGGTCCCATAATGCAATTCACAACCGTAAATAAGCAGAAAACACTTGATATGGAAAAAATATGGAAAGAATATGGAAAAAATATAGAAAATGTTCATTCACAGATATTTTTTACAGTGTAGAGTGTAAAAGAAAAAGGAAATAAAGTGACAACAACACTTGATGTAGCAGCTTTTATTAAAAATGTACCCAGATTTACAACATAGGCTCATCTGAAAATGTAGCCCTATATACATTTCTGGAGATCGCAAATTATGTAGCCAGAAGTACGTATGGCTGCATTTCGTCTTTTAAAAAACTAATGCTACAGGGCGGTATGACGCCGTTCCTTTTTCGCGTTTACCAGCTGACCGCTTACCTCAATATGGATGGCTTTCCCGCTGTTACAAGTTTGTCCAGTAGCTCGCCATGTACGATGGCAGACTTGAGATGCAGAGAGAAGTTGACCACAATGACGTGGTTCGAGTCCAGCGAAGAACGATTCCAGAAAGCAAGTAAGACAAAAACAGAAACCAAAAAATAAAATAAACAAGTAAATAATAGGGTGAGAATGTGGTAAAATCTGAAAATGTGGTAAAAATCAGACGAGGGCTTTTCTTTTTCTGGATTGCTTTTTAAAACTGTTGGTTGGGTTTAGGGAAGTGGGTGGGCAGGTCAATCAGTGCTTTTGTTTTTGCTACCAGGTCTAGAAAATATGATCATATCACCCCAATTTTATCCTCCTTACACTGGCTGCCTGTTAAGTTCTGTATTGATTATAAAATATTGCTTCTTACCTATAAAGCTTTAAATAATCTAGCACCTGTTTATCTAACCAAGGTTCTGTCTCGCTACAATCCAACCCGCTCTTTAAGATCTCAAAACTCAGGGCTGCTGGTAGTACCTAGAATAGCAAAGTCGAGTAAAGGTGATTGAGCCTTCTCATTTATGGCTCCTAAACTCTGGAATAGCCTTCCTGATAATGTCCGAGGCTCAGACACACTCTCTCAGTTCAAAACTAGATTAAAGACCTATCTTTTTAGTAAAGCATACACTCAATGCATTGCATAATGGTATGATGCATGAATGTGCTCCACGCAGGTTTTTGCATCTCGTTTATATACACTATGAACAGCAGCTACGCTAATTATTCTCTTTATTCTCTATTTCCACCTGGGGATACTCATCCCGAGGCCCCCAGAGACTATGCAGTGCCACTAATGCAATCCAAGACCTGTGAAGATATGATCCCAAGGTTTCCATAATCCCGGACCAGGCCGTATCCTAAGCAGCTGCTGTGGTGGTCATGGAGGAGTGGAGAGCATGAGACTGATTCCTGTGAGACCCCAGTAACAGACGAGTCTTCGCTGACGTTCAGCGTTCTCCAGCCTCCGGCGCCTAGACTGCAGCTCTGCACAAGACGTTTGGCCATAGGAGAAATGGTCGTGCCCAACTGAGCCTGGTTTCTCTCGAGGTTTTTTTTCCTTCACTTTCGCAAATTGGTGAAGTTCGTTCCTCGCCGCTGTCGCCACTGGCTTGCATGGTTTGGGACCTGTAGAGCTGCGCATCGATGGATTTGCTCTTCAGTGTTTGGACTCTCAGCAGTGAAAATTAAACCACACTGAACTGAACTGAACTTCAACTCTAAAAACTGAACGGACACCATTTCAATTCACTATAATCTTCTATGTGAAGCTGCTTTGACACAATCTACATTGTAAAAGCGCTATAGAAATAAAGATGAATTGAATTGAATTTTGAAAACACTATTGGTTGGGTTTAGGGAAGGAGGAAGGTGGGTCAGTCAATCGGTCAGTCAGTCAGTCGACAGCGGCCTCTGGTGGATTTATGCCAGAACAGCAGGCGCGAATGGCACTTGCGAGAGAAATTTGAGATCTGAAAAATCGTACACAGCGGCCTCTGGTGGATTCACGAAAACAAAAACTACAAAGAAACGTACCTCCGTATTTGGCGCTCTCCAGAAATGTATATAGCGGTACGTTTTCAGAATGAGCCTGGGTTGCAGATTTACCTCAGGTGTCAAGCTTGAGGACACTGACTGGAGACCCTGCTAAAATAATATTTAAATAAAGTACATTTGAACACTTTACTTTCTAGGTTCTTGTTTTTGCTTTATAATAATTGTTTTTGCATAAAATAATTCAATAAAAATTTTATATTTTAATGTAAATGATTATTGTTATATAAAAATAATAAATAAGGTTTATATAATAATAAACAATTTATATTTTTATGAACAAATATATGTGGCAGAAAAAAAGTTTTTTTTAACATACAATTAAAATGTAAATATACAAGCAAGCAGGTGTTTTTTCTCTCTTATCAGATAATATAGTAAATATGACAAATGATCAGGCACATACAATTCATAAAGCTAAACCACTCCGGTCTTGTTAATTTCTTGTTTTGGTGGCAGAGTCCAGACACTAGTCCTGTCATGTCTTGTATGTTGTGCTCGGCTCGAGTTTTCCCGGGTCGAGCACTCGTTTTCTGTCATTGTGTGTCTCTGTATGAGCGCCGTCGTGACCGCGTTCGGGCCGTGCACGTACCCACATCAAGAGGTCCAAGCGTGCTCTTGTCCTGGTGTGTTTGTTGTGGTGTTCGCGGCATGGTGTTTCGTTCTCAGCGCTGCAGTCTAATCGGTTTCAGTTTCAGTTGGCACTGGGATTGGAACATGCATGTCGCATGTGTGAGCGCACGGTAAGGTGTTTTCATTTATCGTGTGCTCGTGTCTTGTGTTCTGTTTGTGTTGTTTTTCTAAGCACGTGGCTCAGTGTTTACATTGTGGCCGCGTGCTTTAGTGTTTTTCGTTGTGAACACGCGGTTAATGAGTTCTCTCATTGGCTGCGTGCTCTAGTCCCGTTTTATGTGAGCACATGTATACAGTATACAGTATGAATGTGAGTAGTAATGAATTGAAGTCTGACGTACTACATCCGCCATTTTGTTATGATCACGTGACCTACCTGCACCAGTTGCATCTGTGCTGCGTCCCAATTCGCATACTATCCATCCTAAATAGTAATCCAAATAGGAATTGTATGTCCTAAACCATAGTATGTTGAAAAGAGTATGCCAAAGGTTCCCGGATGGTTTAATATTTCCGGTAAAAATTCGAAGTGTAGATCGGTCCATACTCTAACCGCTAATATTGCCCACAATACATTGCGTGTTGGACGTTAATTTGATTAGTACTACAAACTCAGGTAAAAAATGTAAAGAAACTACAAACATGGCAGACTCACAAGACCAACCGTCAAGTAGAGAGGTTTTACTTTATTATTAATTACTTATTTATTAATATTTAGCCAACTGGAACATATTTAAATCACATTTTGTATATGTTATGTATATGTTACATCATGTTATATTTCATTTGCAACAACAATGTGAACTTATATCAAGATATGTTTGGACATTAAAGGTGCAGTAGGTGATCTGCCAAAACGCTAACTGGTTAGCATAATATCTTTGAAACACAGTCCTTCCCCTGCTGTCCAAAGCCACGTCTCCTGAAATCACAAACGCACAACCCACTAGTTCATGTCATTCGCCAGTTAGAAATGTAGTTAGTGGTTGGGCGGCGGCGTGCAGGAATTACACTTATTACTAAGCCATACTTACATGCTATTTCAGAACGAATATTCAGAGTAGCATGGTAAACAATATAGGGAGCGCGTCACAGGCTGTCATTGTTCAAAAATAAACCAATGTGAATATAAAACCAATGCCACCTCAGTAAAGCAGGCTAGGCGAAATAGCGCTGTTTACTTATGTTTTGTTGTTAAACTAAATAAAAATCTACATTATCGATGTTGTAAAAGGTCCTTTGAAATTGAAAATAGTCACATCGATCTATCGCCGGAAGATTTAAGTGGCTGAACAACACTTCTGCGCATATAACCCATTCATAAAACAACCCAATCTACATCAGCTTTGCGTGACTAAAATGGTTTTAAAATATAACATTACCTGTCTAAAAGAAACACTTCAGCCATGGTGTCATCCTTCCTCCAGCGTGCAAAAGTAACTCCAATACTGATTCAGGATTTGAAAAAGTTTTGATTCAGCATTTGATTTTACCACGCCTGTAATTGTCTCGTGTGCACATGCAAAAATGCCGTTGTACAAATCTACAATTGCTGACAGTTTTGGCTACTTATCAGAATTATGGGAAATGTCGGCCTGACAATATTTAATTGGATGAACATTTTTTTTGTTTTATGCCTTTATGCCTAGCCAGAATATAAAAATACATATAAATATATCATTTACTTTAATCATTACTATTGGAATGTGAAGAGACTTTCAACCAGCACAACAAAAAATGTTTCTGAAGACAATCACCAACTGCACCTTTAACTTCTGAATGCATAATTACCCAAAGAGCTGAGGAGATTTCTCTGCATGAAAGACTCGCGAATGGCAGATTATTCTGCTGCTACTTCTCCAATAAGGTAGGTAATTAAATATGATAGAAATGTGGATGATGTGTCGAGATGATTGACAGGGGACACAACTAAGCGACATAACGATCTGTTAACGAGGAAGTAGTATGTCCCAAAGCGTGCATACACTTCTGTTACACACTCAAAAGTATATTCTTTTCCTATATTTTTAGGGCGTAGTATACTGTAAGTATGTGAATTGGGAAGAAGCACTGAATTCCCCCACGGTGCATCATGGGATAGTGTAGCGTCCAGATGCGCACTTCACAATCTCGCCAGAAGTAGTAGGTCATCCGGGTACTTCTCGCATACTGTTTTTCGAATTCTATGAATTCGGACATACTACTCGGCTCGCATACTGTTTTTAGCATACTATATAGTATGGAAGTATGCGAATTCGGACGCAGCCTATGTCTGTCATCATAGGCGGAACCAAAGTCCATTTATAGTCTTTGGCGGAACCCAATAAAATACACACGATCGCGGGGATTTCATTTACGTAATTAACATTCTCTGGGATTTCTCTTACGTAAACAGAGTTTGCAGGGATTTCTCTCTATAATAGCTTATAACAGCTACGTCAACTTGTACATTAACAAATGAAGTAAAAGAAAGGTCTTAAATATAACTCTTAAAAACCTGCAGATACACAGATTTTTTTTAGGTAGAAAGAGACATCAATGCATCTACAACCTAACCTGAAATCTAAAATACAGAGGAATTGAACTGAGCATGGTGAAAAGCAAGAAAAACAATCCCTGTCAACATGCGAAATGAGAGAAACTTTCGCATTGTCAGGTTACAAAGATCAGCGTTGGCACATTCGATTAATGGGAGGGTGTGTGTATCCTTGTTGTGAAAAATTACCTGACTTTGTTTTTGACCAGGGACACAAGATTGATGACCATAGAGGGTTTATGCCACGAGCCTTGTCCTGGTCTAATGGAAAGTTAAAGATTCTTGTAAACGTAACTCTATGGAGGCAGTGTGTCCAGCCAGACAGCCCAAAATTGTAGCAGATGATCCGGAAATCATTGGAGAACTCAGTAATCTATACACAGGACAGCCCAGAGAGACAACACAAAGATGCACAGAGCACCTAATGCCTCTGGTCTTGCTTTTTGTGTCAGATAAATGTGACAGCGCTGGGATTTCAGTATAATAACCTCTCTAAGGACCCTGGATTCTGTGTCACATTCTTAAGTCATCCACAAAACTGCCCACAGAAGAGAAAACTGCAGTATGAGAAGGCAGGTAAACTATTATATAATCAATTAAAGCAAAACACCACTTAAAGGGATAGTACCCCCAAAAATGAAAATTATGTCATTATTTACTCACCCCTTTACTTGTTTCAAATGTTTATGTGTTTCTCATAAAACACAAAATAAGATGTTTTGAAGAAAGATCGAAACATGAAACCATTGACTTCCATAGTATTTTTTTTTCTACTATAGGAGTCAACCATTTTATAAAAGTTAGACCATCGTGAGACAGGTTCGTTTTACCCCACTGATGTTGGCTGTTGTTGCGCTAGTAATCCCGCTCAGTACAAGAGGAACCATGGGTTCAGACATTTGGTTTGTGCGCTTGGCTGAGGAGCCACTGGCGCAATGTCACCATCTAACTTTTATATGGTTACCGATTTTCAGCATTCTTCAAAATATCTTCTTTTGCATTCAACAGAAGAAAGAAATTGATTAAGGTTTGGAACAACTTGAGGGAGAGTAAATAGTTAGTAATAAATTTTTTGGGTGAACTGTCCTTTTAAGCATCTGCTACAGTGATTTTACCATGGTCAAAGAATGTTATTTGTTTAAACCCATGTATATAACTTCAAGTAATATATATATATATAATTAAGTATATGTAATAATTAATGAAGCAGTATGTACACTCACCAGTCACTTTGTTAGGTACACCCTACTAATACTGTGTTGGATGCCCTTTTGCCTTCAGAAATGCCTTAATCCTTTGTGGCATAAATTCAACAAGGTACTGGAAATATTCCTCAGAGATTTTGGTCCATATTGACATGATAGCATCACGCAGTTGCTGCAGATTTGTCGGCTGCACATCCATGACGCGAATCTCCCGTTCCACTACATCCCAAAGGTGCTCTATTGGATTGAGTTCTAGTGACTGTGGAGGCCATTTGAGTACAGTAAACTCATTGTCATGTTCAAGAAACCAGTCTGAGATGATTCTCGCTTTGACATGGCGCGTTATCCTGCTGGAAGTAGCCTGAGAAGATGGGTACACTGTGGTCATAAAGGGATGGACATGGTCAGCAACAATACTCAGGTAGGCTGTGGCACGATGTTCAATTGGTACTAATGGGCCCAAAGTGTGGCAAGAAAATACCCCCCACACTATTACACCACCACCACCACCAGCCTGAACCGTTGACCATGCTTTCATATTGTTGACACCAAATTCTGACCCTACCATCTGAATGTCCCAGCAGAAATCGAGACTCAGAGCAGGCAACATATTTCTAATCTTCAATTGTCCAATTTTGGTGAGCCTGTGCAAATTGTAGCCTCAGTTTCCTGTTTTTAGCTGACAGGAGTGGCACCTGGTGTGGTTTTCTGCTGCTGTAGCCCATCCGCCTCAAGGTTAGACGTGTTGTGTGTTCAGAGATGCTCTTCTGCTTACCTCAGTTGTAACGAGTGGTTATTTGAGTTACTGTTGCCTTTCTATCCTCTTGAACCAGTTTGGCCATTCTGCTCTGACCTCTGGCATCAACAAGGCATTTGCGCCCACAGAACTGCCGCTCACAGGATATTTTCTCCGTTTCTGACCATTCTCTGTAAACCCTAGAGATGGTTGTGGATGAAAATCCCAGTAGATCAGCAGTTTCTGAAATACTCAGAACAACCCGTCTGGCACCAACAACCATGCCACATTCAAAGTCACTTAAATCACCTTTCTCCCCCGTTGCTGCCATGCGATTGGCTGATTAGAAATTTGCATTAATGAGCAGTTGGACAGGTGTACCTAATAAAGTGGCCAGTGAGTGTATAATATAAGCATATAATTAAGTCCATAAAAGTAAGTCAGTTTATTACAAAGCTTTGTACTGTATTTTACACTACAAACCCAGACAGCATATCACCTCAGACTATTATAAATATCAATAAAAGCTTTATTAAACATGAGAAGTTGTTGGAGAAAAGACCAATGTCCCATATTGCAATTCAAAAAAGTACAAATAGGTTAAAATATAAACAAAACAAAACATAAAATATCTAAAAGGTTTTAATATTTAATATATTTTAACATTTACACATATTATTATTTTTTTTTACAGTGTAGCCAACCAACTTTACACAGCATTAGGCACACACGTATGCATTTTTTTCCTGCAATATTTTATCAAAGTGCTATTTAACCGTAAAAAATGTTTCCCCCACAGTCCAAAGACATGCGGTACAGGCGAATTGGGTAAGCTAAATTGGCCGTAGTGTATGTGTGTGAATGGGTGTATATTCATACACACTCATTCACACACATACACTACGGCCAATTTAGCTTATTCAATTCACCTATAGCGCATGTCTTCGGACTGTGGGGGAAACCGGAGCATCCAAAGGAAACCCACACGAACACAGGGAGAACATGCAAACTCCACACAGACACGCCAACTGACCCAGCCGGGACTCGAACCAGCAAACTTCTTGCTGTGAGGCGACAGTGCTAACCGCTGAGCCACTATTTCCATTATGAAAATAATAGTACGATTGGCATTTTGACATGACATTATTAGCTCATTTGAATTTATGTTTGTTACTAAATAGTTTTCTCATTGTAATCCATACAGTAGAGTAATACTGTGTAAGTGCTGCTGAAAGACTCATCTTGATTTTTTAGGGTTCTAATAAATGTACTTTTTGTTATTTTATGGCTGACTGACTTTTTTTCTCAGATTTTTTTTATTGTAACCAGATGATTCTCCTATATTTTTGCACCAAGCATCATGGGGAGTAGGAAAAAGATGGATTGAATCCAAGTGGTCATGCAGAAGCAGCCTCTTCATCAAACTAAATGAGACAAATAAGCATTGATTGAATACCTTTTGGATTAGTTAGTTTAATTTGTATGTCATACAATATGTAGTGGCTGCCGTTGTGAACATTACCTACTGTATATATTTAGTTGTGATGTTATTCCAAATATATTTTGTTGTATATGTAAAAAAGCTTAAGTAAGATACAGGCACCCACATTTTTCGACCGCATCGCATTTAACACCGCAGTTAAAACTAACTGCTGAAAAGCAAGATCTACCCATTTAAAAAATTACAGAAAAATAAAGCTACATTTTTCATCAGCTTATGACCTTTAATTTAACATTTTGAACTATGTAAAAAGCACTAGTTTAACCTACTTTACATTTTGTAATCGATGCAACCAAAAATATCTACATTTACATTTAGTCATTTAGCTGACGCTTTTATCCAAAGCGACTTACAATTGAGGTTCACAAAAGAAGCAATCAGTACAAGAGAAAACAAAGCATACATAAGTGAAATCGGACTAGTCTTGAGTAGGTAAAACGCAATATACGAGCTAAGTGCAGTCAAGGTTTCTTTTGTTTTTTTTTTAGTGGGTCAGGTGTAGACGAAAGAGATGAGTTTTAAGGCGATTTTTAAAGATGGACACAGAGTCTGCCAAACGTGTTGTAAGAGGCCGATCGTTCCACCATCGTGGGACTGATTTAGAGAAAGTGTGAGAGAGTGATTTCTTACCTTTTTGGGACGGCACCATGAGACGACGCTCGTTAGCAGAGCGCAGTGGTCTGGAGGGTAAATATGTCTGTATTAGTGAGTGAAGGTAGGCGGGTGCTAAACCTGTGGTGGTCTTGTAGGATATGAGCAGAGCTTTGAATTCGATGCGGGCGGCTATAGGGAGCCAATGTAACCTGACAAAGAGGGGTGTTACATGCGCTCTTTTCGGTTCATTGAAGACTACTCTTGCCGCTGCATTCTGTATCATCTGTAGAGGTTTGATAGTGCAGGCCGGGAGTCCAGCGAGTAAAGCATTGCAGTAGTCCAGCCTGGACAGGACCAGAGCTTGTACCAGGATTTGTGCAGCATGCTCTGAGAGAAAAGGTCTGATCTTCCTAATGTTGTAGAGAAGGAATCTGCAGGACCTGGCAGTGTTGGCAATATGATCTGTGAAGGTTAGCTGATCATCGATTATTACTCCCAAGCTTTTGGCTGTTCTGGAGGGTGCAGTGGTCGATGATCCCAGTTGAACAGAGAGGTTGTGACGGATCTTAGGGTTGGCGGAGATGACGAGAAGTTCAGTTTTCGTAAGGTTCAGCTGTAGGTGATGGTTCCTCATCCAGAGCAAGATGTCACTCAGGCATGCCGAGACGCGTGCTGAAACTGATTGATCATCCGGATGGAACGCAAAGTGAAGCTGCGTGTCGTCCGCATAGCAGTGATAGGAAAAGCCATGCTTTCGAATGACGGATCCCAATGATGTCATGTAGATCGAGAAGAGCAGCGGTCCTGAGGGACGCCGGTCTTGAGATGTTGCGATTCCGAGACTTCACCTTTCCACGATACCCTGAAGGACCTACCTGAGAGGTAAGACTGGAACCATTGGAAAGCCATATCAGAGATTCCCAAGGTCTTGAGGGTCGAAAGGAGTATGCAATGGTTAACCGTGTCAAAAGCAGCTGAAAGACCCAGTAGGATGAGGACCGATGACTTAGAGGCTGCCCTAGCCAGTCTTAGGTCTTCAACAACCGAGAGCAGTGCGGTCTCCGTGGAGTGGCCCCTCTTAAAGCCTGACTGCTTGCTGTCCAGGAGGTTGTTCTGAGTAAGGAAGGATGAGAGTTGGTCAAAGACGACACGCTCCAGAGTTTTTCCAATGAAGGGCAAGAGAGATACCGGTCTGTAGTTTTCTAGAAGTGCAGGATTAAGAGAGGGTTTCTTTAGTAGCGGGGTGATGTGCGCCTCCTTAGAGGCTGTAGGAACTGTACCTGAGTTTAGAGATGAGTTGATGATGTGTGTGAGTGCAGGGACGATCGATGGAGAGATAGCCTGAAGTAGATGGGTGGGGATAGGATCCAGCGGGCAGGTAGTCGGGTGGTTGAAGGCAATGATCTTTGCAATGTCGTCCTCCATTAGTGGAGAGAAAGAGGGGACCGAGGTCTCAGGAGTCGGAGCGTGGACCATCGGAGGCGGAGCAGTGAACTGACTGCTGATGGTGGTAGTCTTCTTTACAAAGAAAGAAGCAAAATCATCAGTCGTCAAGTCCGAGGAGGGAGGAGGGGTAGGAGGACAAAGAAGAGCAGAGAAGGTTTTGAAGAGAGTCCGAGAGTCAGGTGAGTTGTTAATTCGAGTATGGTAGAACTGAGTCTTGGCCGCTGAGACGTCCGTAGAAAAAGAAGAGAGGAGAGACTGATAGAGAGAGAGGTCGGCAGGATTGTTAGATTTGCGCCACTTTCTCTCAACAGACCTGAGCCTGGATCTGTGTTCACAGAGAACATCAGATAGCCACGGAGCAGACGGGGTAGCACGAGCCGCTCGAGAGACGAGTGGACACAAACCATCTAGACAGGATGTTAGTGTGGAGCATAGAGAGTCAGTGGCACTGTCAGTGTTTAGTAGAGCGAGCTGGTCAGGTGGGGGGAGCATAGAAGAGACAGCAGAGGATAGGGTGAGTGGAGAGAGCGTGCGTAGGTTGCGTCGGAAGGTTACAAGCGAGGAAGGAGGTGTCGTGTCAGGTGCGGTGAGGTCGAGATCAAGAGTGACAAGGAAGTGATCAGATGTATGCAGCGGGGTTACCCGAGTGTGGTGAGTGGAGCAGTAGCGTGTGTAGATGAGATCAAGTTGGTTACCAGATTTGTGGGTTGCAGGCGTGGCAAGTCGCTTAAGGTCAAACGATGCGGTCAGGTTGTTGAAGTTAGCAGCTGATGATTTTTCAAGGTGGATGTAGAAGTCTCCAAGTACCACAAGAGGGGTGCCATCTTCAGGAAAAGAAGACATGAGGACATCGAACTCCTCCAAGAATGGTTCAAGCTGACCTGGGGGGCGGTAGATCACTACAAAAGTAATTCTAACAGGATGAATAATATTTACCACATGCGATTCAAAGGAGGTGTTGTCACATGAGGGTGCAAGTTGTTTGAACCTCCATTCGTTTGGGATGAGAAGACCAGTTCCCCCACCTCTACCGGATGTGCGGGAGCTGTGGGAGAAAGTGTAGTTATTGGAGAGGGCAGCCGGCGTGGCATTGTCCTCTGGTTTGATCCAGGTTTCAGTAAGTGCTAAAACAGAGAGACCAGAGTGTTTAGCCATGGCTGGAATAAAGTCTGCCTTGTTGACAGCAGATTGGCAGTTCCATAAGCCTATGGGAATAGAAAGTGCACTGGATGCAGATGTATAAATAGTAATCAAATTAGCAGTGTTGCGTCGTCTACGACGTGATCCAAAAGATTTATGATTGTTATTGACAGTAGGAATTTGAAAACACATGGTTTATGCTAAGAATAACGCGAGAGAAAATAAATAAAAGAAATAAGGTTAGATACACAGATAAGAGCTAGATAGAACTAAATACAAATCAAAGTGCGATACTCAAGTGCCCTGTCTGTGTCCCTGTTCGGTGGAGTCGCGCAGGTAGAGTCACAGGTCTTTACTCTCTTCGGTCTTTAAGAGTCATGCAGGTAGAGTCGCAGGTCTTTACTCTCTTCGGTCTTCACGCGATGAGGGCTGCACGCGATGAAGGCTGCCGCGACCGCTGCCGCGGTGCTATTCACACTTAAATACTTCCTGATTCACGTGTCTGAATTCAGCAGGACACGCCTTCTATCCCCCACTATAATAACACAAACGAAACTAACACTATAGCAGGCGTGAGTAGCGCGGATTTAACATGTGAAAACGCCGGTAGTAAACAATCAAGGCATACACTGTGTGAAACTAAACAAGGCTAGAAACAATAACACTTACTAGGATCTGTACACTCTTGTTGCTAAGATGCTTCTCCTGTGACAAAATTTGGTAAAATGATTTTTAATGATCTTTTGCAGGTACTGCACTGGCATTTTATAAATGAGTTGTAAAAAAAAAATCTACAAATAATAAAAATAATAAAATAATAACTGTGACAACAATAACAAAATAAACAATTGCAGCACAAATTCACAATGTTATAAGAATGCAAACTGCTGCTTACAGTTGGATATTATTGTGGGAGTTTAAGCGCAAACACACCGAATGCATTGTTTGAGCTTGAATGCATTGTTTTCTATTGGCAGTGAGAGTTTTGTGCGCTGTTTACGTGCCTTGAAAAAAAAAAAAGAGAGGTTTTCAACTCACTGCGCTGTAGGCGCGCCTGGAAAACGCAAGCATGTGGCACCGTGTGCGCGACGCGTCTCCATTTGAAATAACAAACTAAAGCACGCAAATGACGCATATTTAAATGGTCCCTTATTACTTTGAGTCTCGCAATGTTATATGGAGAGCTTTATATAACGTTAGCGGCAGTTGGATCAAGAATATAAAGTGAGATGCATTTCTTGCACTTATTCTTGTGTCATTTTCGGGATCTACCGGAGAGTGATAAAGCTATATATATATATATACACACACACACATATATATATAAACACATATATACACACATATATACACACACACACATACATATATATATATATATATATAAACACATATATACACACATACACATACATATATATATATATATATAATGTGTGTGTGTATATATATATATATATATATATATATATATATATACACACATATACATACATACATAAATATATAAATGTATTGTAAAGCATTTATTAATCATAGTTCAACATGTACTAATGCATTATTAAAATCCAAAGTCATGCTTTTTAACATTAATGCGCAGTGAGTTAACATGAACTAACAACGAACAACTTTATTTCCTTTATTAACCACATGAACAAATACTGTATAAATGTATTGTTTGTGTTAGTAAATGAATTAACTAACATTATTGCATCCCTACTGTAAAGTGCTACCTTTTTCTGTATTAGTACAGTTGTCGTCTTCTACACCTCCTTAGTTTCAGTTATATGTTTATCAATGATTAGAATAACCTCTACTGTGCTTTAAAAAAAGTGTAAAGCAGAATGTGTATCTGACATACTGGCATTCCATTTCTCTGCTGTTCCCTCTCATAAATGCTCTTGTCATCAAGCAACACAAGGACAACTAATATCTGTGAAAAAACAAAGCTCAAACGAAAAGCCATCAAGATGACAAGACAAGGCAGTTCAATATACCAGATTTTCATTGCCATCAAGTACACAAATAGCAGTAATATACATGTTCAGGCCGAACAGTAGCAGATGCCACTGTGGGATTTTGTTCATATGTTCGTAATTGAGATTTTCAATTTGCTAAGATGAGCTGTTACAAATTAGTCTGTTATCAGAATGGAGACCTGCTCTCAAGAGACAAAGTAAAACAGATTGGTATAGGCCTTCAAAATTGTTGGGGAAAGTTACTTTTAAGGGGGACCTATTATGCCCATTTCTACAAGATGTAAGTCTGTGACATCCCTAGAGTTTGCATGTGAAGCTTTAGCTCAGAATACAACACAAATATTTTTTTAGAACTCTATGAAACTCCCCCTTTTATGCTTTGATTCAACTTGTGCCGTTTTGGTGACTGTCGCTTTAAATACAAATGAGATTGTGCTCTTTTCAAAAGAGGGCGGAGCTACAAACGCCTATGCATCAGCATAGCAGCAGATCACTGATTCAAATGAACCATTCAGAGTCAATATCTAATAAGTGAATCGCTGACTCAAATGATTCATTCAGAGTACATCTCTGGTAAATGATTCACTTTTTTTACAAACTGATCTAAATAAGGGTCCAGTGTGTGAATGGGCTTTCACACGTTTTTAATTGAATCATCGTGAATTATCAGTGTGGTCATTAGAGAATTACAAATTTTGGTAATTCAACGATTGTTAAGCATTTACTATTTAAGTAAATAAAAATAAAAAATAATAATACTTTTGCACTTTGACTCAAGTAACAGTGAACTTTATATTTCAGGAGTAGTATTTTATTAGGCTCAAACTCGAACTCAAGTTCGTAATTTGTGCACTTTGTCCACTGCTATACAGGAATAAATGTTCCTGTAGCTCCTCTACTAGAGAATGGTGCTAGCAAGGTTATGTTTTCGATTACATGTTAGCTTGTTAACTGAAAAAGAATATACAGTGGGGGAAATAAGTATTGAACACGTCACTATCTTTCTCAGAAAACATATTTCTAAAGGTGATGTTGACTTGAAATTTTCACTGGATGTTGATAATAAAAATAATTAATCAATATATGTAAAGAAAACAAAACTAATTATTTTACAAATTAAGTTGTGTGCAGTAAAATGAAATGACACAGAGAAAAAGTATTAAACACATGAGGAAAGTGAGGTGTAGAAAGGCATGGAAAGCCCAGACAGCAGCTGAAATGTCTTATAGTTCTTCAGCAAGCCTCTGCCCTCCGTCATTGTAAATGAATATTAGCTGTTTCAGTCCAACATCTACATTACCAGGATGATGAAGATGAAACCAGGGTGGACATTTCAGCAAGACAATGATCCAAAGCACAGCCAAGGAAACTCTCAAATGCTTTCAGCGAAAGAAAATAAAGCTGTAGAATGGCCCAGGAAATCACCTGACTTGAGTCCAATAAAAAATACAAAATAAAGATCAGATTTGATAGACGAGACCCACAGAACCATCAAGATTGTTACACTCTGTTGAACTCCAATTAACCAAAAAGCCGTTTATATAAAGTATTAATTATGTATTAAAATAAAGTATTAAGTATTAAAATCAGTACTTCAGTACTTTCTCCTTGCATCATTCCATTGTTATTACACAACAAATGTTTCAGATTTTTTATTTTTATTTTTATGTTTGCATTTTTTGAGTTTTTACCAAAATCTGGTTCAATTCCATGTCAACAGCTCCTTTAGAAATATTATTCCCAGAAAAAAACATGGCATGTTCAATACTAATTTCCCCCACTGTATCTGGAAAGGGTATACCTGGAATATTGTATGCAACAATACATTTGCCTACCAAATGCATGAATATGAATATCAGAGGTCTCATATCATGGCAGATTTTCCACGTGGTCAAGGAAGGCAAACAAACCTCACCACAAATGAAATGAATATAGCGATTGTTTCCTGAAAACCTCATTCTTTGTACACAACAAAAGAGAAGCACTCCGGCAGCGCAGATGTAATTATTCACCAGATATTTATTATCATGGTGTTTGTTTGAACATCTCGGCTTGTTTTTCCAGTGCCTTGTCTATTTCACCTTCTCTCACTTCTTTTCATAAAACCTACAGTACCGGCAGAGCACAGCGAAGACTTCTAATAAGCCTGAAATCCTCTACATGTAGAGACGAGAGAGAGAGAGAAAGGGGTGGGGGGAATGCATACCAAATCAGAAATCATTATTTTTACCCTTCAGAAGTGCAAAACAAAAGGGCAACAGGTTAGCTAATTTTACTGCTGTCATTTGTGTGTAGGTGTGACACAGAGAGACAAATGGAGAACCAGAAAGAAAATGTCCTGATAAACCTGCACATCCCAAAACAAGAGAACAGAACACACTAAAACTGCTTATCTTGTTTATGCATCCCTTTATGAATTGTAAAATCAAGGTCAACCCAAAGGGAACATTCACCAAATGATAAAA
>CAIGQV010016192.1:2823437-2868282 GCA_903798115.1 Danio jaintianensis
ATGATGGAGGCCACTGTGCTCATTGGAACTTTCAGAGCAGCAGAAATTTTTCTGTAACCTTCTCCAGCCTTGTGCCTGGAGACAATCCTGTCTCGGAGGTCTACAGACAATTCCTTTGTCTTCATGCTTGGTTTGTGCTTTGATATGCACTGTCAACCCTGGGACCTTATATAGACAGGTGTATGCCTTTTCAAATCATGTCCAATCAACTGAATTTACCACAAGTGAACTCCAATTAAGCTGCTGAAACATCTCAAGAATGACCAGTGGAAACAGAATGTACCTGAGCACAATTTAGAGCTTCACGGCAAAGGCTGTGAATACTTATGTACATGTGATTTTTCAGGTTTTTTATTTTTAATAAATTTGCAACAAATCACATTGACATTATGGGGTATTTTGTGAAGAATTTTGAGGAAATAAATGAATTTAATCCATTTTGGAATAAAGCTGTAACAAAAAAATCTGGATAAAGTGAAGCGCTATGAATACTTTCCGGATGCACTGTAAGTCACAGAAAATCTAAATATCACAATGTCATATTTCTTCAATACCGTGCAGCCCTAGGACATTTTATGTGGTTGTTCTCATATCGCTGCCAATAGCATGCAGCCTCATTTTGTTTCGAAAAATACACTTATTTGTGAATCCATGTGGTTATTAGCAGTTTGTATATTTATTTGTGTCCATTAGAGTTTTATTTTTTTTAAGTGTGTTTTTTTTCCACTGCATTGTGTTCAGTGGAAGCAGCATATGGATCTACAAAACAGCATGCTTAACCTGAGATGGAAGTCCCCAAGTTCTTGACCAGCTCTCCATCTCTAGAAACAGGCCGTGTCTTTGACAGATGGCTCCACAGCCATGCGCGCCATACAGGTGAACCCTGCATCTGCTTACAGGGCAAGGTTAATTAATGCTAGCAATTAATTCCAGGGAGTTTTCCTTAATGTTTTGCATGAAGAAATCTGACTGACTGAACTGTTATGCAGTGAACTCTGCATGTGCCCCAGTCCCACATGAGTAAACAAAATAACAAAAAAAGAGGTTCTAAATGTAGAATTATTGGCTGCTTTTTCATTGTGCATTGTTTTACATTGAGAACTGCCTTAATTCTTCATGGAATAGATTCAACAATGTGCTAGAAACATTTCTTAGAGATATTAGTCAATACTGGCATGATAGCATCTCACACTAGATGCAAATGTGTTGCTTACTGTATGTATAACACATTTTATTCCCACAAAAAAACATGACGTGTTCAGTACTTATTTTTCCTACTGTATAGTAGGGAAGTATGTGATTTCTGACATAACGCATGTGTTTGAGGGTTTCAAGGCTGCATAAAAGCAGATTAAATGACTATTTTCTAGAAAGCGGTACTACTGAATGGCTACTGAATGGCTAACATGAGTAAGTATAGTTTTAATAGATACAGTAATGTTTATGGTTTTAAGTGTTTTTAGAGATGACTTGGAACAAATTGGGTTTTGTATGTTGAAAAATTTAACATTTTGTTTTGTATGTTTGTTCTCTTGATCTACAAATGCACTGTAAAAAGCAATTAGAAAAGTGAGTGAACCCGTTGCCTTGAAATGATCAAGTAAATGAACTGTGTATAATTATAAAAATGAAATGAATCAACTTAATTACAAAGGGCTTACTCACTTTACTTAAAGTCAACTTGTTGATTTTAAGGCAATGGATTTACTCTCTATTTTTAAAGATGCAGTATGTAAGTTTGACACCCAGTGGTTTAACTAGGTATTGCACTCCTGGTTCAAAACACATGCAAGCGCAGGTTGCCAGATTGACGACATCAACAGGAGTGTACCTGACTATCGAGCCTAAAGGCTGATTTAAGGCTGATTTAAGTCGTGTTCTAAATAAAAGCAACGGCACGCAATAGAAGTAATATTTTCCACATTAAAAGGAGTTTTTGTTCTAACCAACACCTCAAATTTATATTTTAGCTTCTATTTCTTGCAGCTGAACAACAGGATAAACTGACAATGATCACCTCAGGTACACCTCATGTGCTTTATTCAGTGTTAAATGCTAACAATGTGAGCTTGAATGCCATTTTACATGACATTTATTGCTATACTACTGAAAGCAACAGCAGATAGTTCACCTCAGATTTTGAAAATAAAATAAACCATTTGAAATGGAACTTTAGAACTGTGAATCAGTGCAAGCCAACACATATCAATGATTCAGCATCTACATTAAATAATGTTAAAGAGGTTTAATATGTATTAATTCGATTATAAACCATACCATTTTATTGAAGTGCAGTAAGTGCACATATATTCTGTGTTACTGAATGGCTGTATTTAAATTTCTGTTGTGTTGTGTCTGGTGCATACAGCCAAATTGCTTATTGCAAATCTCATCATGTAGCGTGTTGTTAGGAGACGAGGTTACAATGTAACCTGCTCACCTAATGTTTATGTTTGTAATATTTATATTATTTGCTAATTAATAACCACCTCATGTGGAACTCTGAATCTGCGTCTCATTTCGGAGTCTGCTACTGTCCACCGGAGGTCGCATTTCATACTCGGACACATACTTTGAGAGCCTTCCTGACTGAATGAATGAAATATGCTGTTTTCCACCAACACAACCCGGAGTGCTGAAATATAATTGGCATTATATAATTATGGACCAAAACAAAGACAGACGTTCCAGCACGGAAGGCACATTTTGTGTTTACTACTTTGTTACAGCCAGATTACTCTTTACAATGGGGGAAACAATTTTACACGGTTTAATTTGGCTTTTGTTTAGTATTGAAATTTGCAGATGCTTATTTTTAATATGATCTAATAAACCTTTTCATATTTGTAAATAAATACACTATGATTGTTGCCCTCATGCAAGATGATTGAGTTACACTGATCAAGCTACACTAATCAAGCTACACAATCAAGTTAATGTGCTTGATTGAATTGAGATCTGTTCAATGTGGAGCACATTCGAGTACAGTGAAGTCATCATGTTCAAGAAACCAGATTACTGTAAGATAATTTGAGCTTCATAACATGGCACATTAACCTACTGGAAGTAACCATGGCAATACAGTGCATTGTGGCCATAAAGATATGAACAGGTTAGAAACCAATACTCAACTGCTTTAAGATTCATATTGTTGTGTATTCAGAGATGATCTTCTGCTGACCTTGTCTGTAACAGGTGGTTATTTCTCTACTGTGCTGTAAAAAAAAAATCTGTTAATTAACAGTTTCCGTATATTTTGTTATCTGTTCATTTACGGTTGTGCATTGCATTGTGGGAGCTTGATCTCTGCTCTGTCGACTTTCAATGTTGCAAATTCAACTCTACAGTTTAACAAAGTGACTTTTAATGACATTTTAGTAGTTTGGAATAATATAATGTATAAGAAATAATATAGAGAGAAATAAGTCTGTAAAATAACAAAAAACGTACTGGCACTTGTTGATGGGCAACAACTGAAACATCACAAAACATATCACACTCGAGAAGAAGTTCAGTTAATATATCACCTTTAAGCAATACAAATACATATAAATTTAATGAAAAGAAAAAGAGACAAAAATATGTTACAAAAATTCCCAACACACTTTATTACAAGGTCTTTATACTGTACTATACAACACCAAACCAGACAATATATCACATTCAAAATGTTAATAAATTACATTTGGTTTAACTTTTCAAGGTTAACAGTTGTTGGAAGAAAGATCAAGGTCCCATAATGCAATTCAATGCATAAATAAAGAGGCGAAAAAAATAAAATATGAATCAGAAAATACAGAAAACTGCTAATTTACAGATATTTTTTACAGCTTGATCTCTGGCATTTGCCACAAAACTGCTGCTCACTGGAACATTGTCTCTTTTCAGTAGAGATTAATTGAAATAACACACACATTTAAGACAGTGGCTGTTTCTCAATTCCAAGAACGCTGAGAACGGACTCGTGTTCTTGTGGAGACCGTTCTTGCCAAGTTACTTCAGAAGAATGAACTCGGGAGACCGCGAGAACAGAGAACGTGTCCTCTGAGAAATGAGATGCTGCGTTCTTTCTGATGGTCACATGACCTTCACGCGTTTTTAACAGAAAATTATTTAAACATTACAGCATTCTTACTATTTATTGTTTTTTCCCCCTTTTCACAATATATACTATGCATAAAAACCTTACAAATATACATTGCCTAATGCAAATAAAACTAATTTTAATACGAATTTCAGCAAATAAACACCCTTAATGTGTTTATGCCTTTATAAACATTTTCATGTTAATATTTGCTTTCACCATCTCCTTTAGGGAAACTCCTGAGACAAATAAGTTATAGGCTATCTCTGAACTTTAATAATAAGTCTATATAAAACCTCCTTTATTCAGCCGCAATGACTTCTGGGACTTCTCAAGCGAGTTTTGTGCACAAGTCTGCATCGACGCATCCTTGATATCAAGAACACATCCGGGAACTTTCACGCGTCCTCTGTTCTTGCGGTCTTGAGTTTTGGAACTGAACTTTGGCGGTTGATGATGATGTTACACGAAAACACAAGATCGCTGAAGAACGCATATTGAGAAAAAGCCATTCTTCCATTGACACAAAACTGTTACTTGACATGTCTTGAAATTTGACTAATAAGAGAATGTCAGGATGTTACAAACCATCACAATGAACTCATCAACTTACTAATCTGCTTTTATATCCCTGATGTCTTAATAATTGTGCAGTGTATTGTAATATTCTCACTTATATTGGGAAACGTGCCAGTAATGCAATTAATTTAATGAATACTAGCTACTGTTTTTTTTTTTTATTAGCATACAATAAAATTCATTCATTCAATTTCCTTCGGCTTAGTCCCCTCATTCATCAGGGGTTTCCACAGCGGAATGAACTGCCAACTTATCCAGTGTAGCGTAATGTTTTCTGCGTTGTGTTGAAATTAATGACACATCATATGAATCCTTGTCTTTATATCACATCCTCGTTTATTCTGGATAACACAAAGAAACATATAAGAGGACTCGTGCAGCCTAACAGCGTGTAGTGATGTATTCACTCGCACATTGTTGCATTTCATGCAGACTGGGCTAGACTTTAGCAAAAGTCATATACAGTACATAAATATTTTAGAACATGTAACAACAAAACAGGCTGCACGGTGGCGCAATGGGTAGCACGTTCGCCTCACAGCAAGAAGGTCGCTGGTTCAAGCCTCGGCTGGGTCAGTTGGCATTTCTGTGTGGAGTTTGCATGTTCTCCCCGTGTTCGCGTGGGTTTCCTCCGGGTGCTCCGGTTTCCCCCACAAATCCAAAGACATGCGCTATAGGTGAATTGGCTAAGCTAAATTGTCCATAGCGTATGTGTGTGAATGAGTGTGTATGGATGTTTCCCAGTGATGGGTTGCAGCTGGAAGGGCATCCGCTGTGTAAAACATATGCTGGATAAGTTGGAGGTTCATTCCGCTGTGGCGACCCCAGATTAATAAAGGGACTAAGCGGAAAAGAAAATGAATGAATGAATAACAACAAAACATGTACCTGGATAACACAAAGAAACATATAAGAGGACTTGTGCAGCCTAACAGCATGTAGTGATGTATTCACTCGCACTATGAGAAAAATAACAAACATAACAAAAAGTAATGAAAAATAATCGACAAGCATCTGTGTATACATCACAAACAGGCCTTAAATCACAATCATACGGTTACATCATCAGGATTCATTGGTTAAACTAAGTATGACACTCATTATGTCACCGCATACACTTGTGTGACCTACCGCTGTAGAATCTCATGCAGACTGGGAAGAAGCAAAGCGCGCGCACTCCCCAAATCAACATGGAGACAGGAAACCCCAAATATGGTCATAACAAGTGAAATCACAAAATAACGAATATTTTTACCTTTCTGTTTTGCACCTGCTACACCAGCATATGTTTTACACAGCGGATGGCCTTCCAGCTGCAACACAGTACTGGGAAACATCCATACACACTCATTCACACACATACACTATGGCCAATTTAGATTGTTCAATTCACCTGTACCACACGTCTTTGGACTGTGGGGGAAAACGGAGCACCCGGAGGAAACCCACGTGAACACGGGGAGAACATGCAAACTCCACACACAAATGCCAACTGACCCACTGGCGCTCGAACCAGCGACCTTTTTGCTGAGAGGTGACAGTGCTAACCACTGAGCCACCGTGTCACCCTACAATAAAATCTATTTTTTAAAATATTTTGGGTGACCTTCAAGAAACACAAAAAAAGTTAAGAAAATATAAAATGTAAAGACAAGTTCAGACTTTTAGTTTCATCATAGAAAAGTAGCCTAGGCCAACACATTTCATAAAGTCTAGCATGTTTAATTTTATTCAGCATTTTCAGAACTGTATATCAATTACTCCTAAACACACGCGCATACACAAAGCCTGAAGCTAGAGGCAATAATTTATCATTACCAGCCTTCACTATGATGGAATACATTCCTGACTGTGGCAAAGTGAGCATTATTTTCCCTTAAACTCTTTGTGTAACTCTTTCTCTGCTGTGGAAAACTGTCCTAGGGAATCAAAAATGTTATCTTACTCTTCCTTGTGGCAAAAAAAGTGACGCCCATGACGGCTGATCTTTTCAGGCCTCTCTTTGCTAACCCTCATGCGCTACTGGGAATGGAAAGTAAAAATTGCTCAAGCAACACAAGCCCACCTCTATAAATTAGAGTGTGAAAAACATAATTTATCATCTGCCTGCGGATAGCCCCTTTTCAGCTGACTCTAAGAAATAACAGCGCACATAAACAGCCAGCATAAAAAGGGCTACGGCCGAACCCGAGAGAGTGCATTACACCATGAATCAGTTTATTAACGTCCGCCAGTGGCACAGTGCTGGTGGAGGTGAATTTATTCATTCGTAAAGATCTGTTTACGACGTTTATCTACACTCCAGTGCCAGGCCACTAAAAAGTAACAAACAACCCAAAGATAAAGATATGGCATGAGGGGTTTATAAAGAAATGACATTAGGGGGAGACATTAGCCTTGTTCCAAGACATAGTGAGGCTCACTGGCTGCTGCCTAGACATAATCATAAAATCGCACGAATAAGAAACCTTATAATATGCCTTCCTGCTTCACACAAACAGAACTCCACACAAGGTGCTCACAGTGGATTCTAAATGCATACATTCATTTTCCAGTGGCTTAGTCCCTTTATTCATCAGGGGTCGCCACAGTGGAATGAACCACCAACTTATCCAGCATATGTTTTACACAGTGGATGCCCTTCCAGCTGCAACCCAGTACTGGAAAACATCCATACACACTCATTCACTACAGCCAATTTAGTGTATTCAATTCACCTGTAGCGCATGTCTTTGGACTGTGGGGGAAACCGGAGCACCTGGAGCAAACCCACACGAACACGGGGAGGACATGCAAACTCCACACAGAAATGCCAACTGGCCCAGCCGGGACTCGAACCAGTGACCTTCTTGCTGTGAGGCGACAGTGCTAACCACTGAGCCACCGCGTCGCCCACCACATCGATTTAAAGATACAAAATCAAGTTGAGTAGTGTGAACGGCACAGTGATCTGCCGATATTTAAAGTCATGTAGTGTGAACTAGGCTTAGGAAAAGGGGGTTGTACATCAGAGGTGTGGCCAAGCACGGCACATGAATGTGCACCATATACTATATAGACACTAAGGGGAATACTCTCACTAGGCACGGTTGCCTTGAACAGTGCCGAAGCGCGGTTGTCCCCCCTCCCCTCTCCCCCGACGACCTGCTCTCACACTGCATCTTTGCTTTCCGAACCTGAGCATGCTTTTGTCATCGATGATGCGACTGTTCAGTTTAAGAGGAAGAGAAGCGCTCTCGCTCAGCACAGTGGACATTGCTTTAGTTATATCGTTTTAGTCATTTGCGATGCAGTGACACGCAGTCAAATATTTTGCCGAACAGATCCACAACTTTTGACGCTCATAGATTATCATAAAAGTCCTTGTGCTGCAGGTATTAGGAGGTTTGCTGAAGGTGCAGCGAGGGGTTTGCGTGTTTAATAAACTATGACAGTTTGTGTTCATTGAAAAGTAAGAATGATTAATAAATCCATATGAAACAGTCCCTTAAAATGAGGTCGCGTCTTCAGTTTTGGGTTCAGGCATGCTTTGCACTCACACTACAAGCGTACCGTGCCAAAGCCCAACCGAATCGCGCTCTGGCACACCTCTTCCAACTGGGTCAGGGCCTGCCAACTGAACCGCACCTGAGCCCGATTCAGAGCCCTCACACTTGTAAAACGATCCAGGAAACGCACCTGGGCACGGTTTGGATAGCATAGTGTGAGTGCACACTGAGAAACTATTGAATAAAAGTTGTTATTTTTGTTTTATGTCCACGCAAACGTATTCTCGTAGCTTGATAATATTCTGACTGAACCACTGAAAGCACACTTTGAACAAGTCTGGACTATTCAGATTTCACCTAAAATATATTAATTTGTGTTCCGAAGATGAATAAAGGTCTTAGGGGTTTGGTCCGAGATGAGGGTAAGTAATTGATTACATCATTTTTATTTTTGGGTGAACTAACACTTTAAAGCAAATCTAGAAATGAATAAATGTACACTGGGGAAAATCAACTCTTAAAAAGTTATTTTCATTTTGGCATTATGAGCATTGCCATAGAAACAATTTCTGAGTCTATGAATGTAAATTCAGGGAAGATTGAGCGTTCTCTTGCAATTATGGTAATGGCAACTATTGTAAAGTCAGTTTTACCATCCAGAGTTTGTGTGTAAATTGAATCATTCTCTAAATGTATCCCACCATTGACATCTTTTGTTTTTGGAGGTATTGCAACAAAACAGATTTCAGTTCCTGAGCTCCGGCACTGAGCAGCTGAGCTCAAACCTTGATCTCCCTGCGAGTATGTGACACGCGGGGCTTTGCTCATATTTTATGCCTTCTAAATAAACTCAACAGATGTCTCCCTTCAAGGTAGGTGCTTGATAACTAACTCTGTCGGTTTCTCTTTAATGTTGTCATTCATCACAGTGGAATGAAAGGGGCTGGCTGCCTGTTTGAAATATCAAAGGAAAAATACTGGCTAACTAATCATTCCATCAGTTTGCTTTTTATCAGATTTGATCTGTGGAGCTTTTATATATATATATATAAAAATTTCACTCTGTTTGATGCTATAATGTTTAGTCCACTGGGGTAAGATAAAGTATACAACTCATGTAGTTTTATTGAAGCATAATAAAATATGTGCACATCAATCTGATAAATAAATGGCAACAGAACTTATAAACAGACTTGACCATTGACATGAAAATGGTTGATGAAATTTATCAACACAAGATTGAACAGCAAAGATCTGCAAGAGACTACGGTAGGGATCTCCAACCCTGCAGACCCCTAACTCCTTAACCTAACCCCCTAAGAAGAGTCTCCTAACCACACATGCCTGCATTTTTTTATAATTATTTTTTAGGGGTTTTTCACCTTTTATTGGGATAGGTTAGCGGAGGTTACAGACAGGAAAGCATGGGAGCAGAAAGAGGGGAAAGATCGGCAAAGGACCTCGAGTCGGGAATCAAACTCCGGTCGCCGTGAGCACCATTGTGCTATATTTGTCAGTGCACTTAACCACTAGGCTATTGGCGCCAACAACTGCCTGCATTTTTAAGTGACCCTGAAAACCTTGGTTAGCTGATTCAGGTGTGCTTTGGTTTGGACCAGAAGCTTGCAGGACAGAGTTCTGCAGGAGCAGAGTTGGAGACCTCTGGAATATATTACGAAGGTTATATAGACTCATGGTTCAGTATAGTACAGCACAGTATGATTGTGTACTGATAACATTTATCAGTCATGCATTTCTGCCAATAGCACCTATACTTGGTTAGAGTGGTGTATGCCAGAAAGTTATAGTTGACGTCACTTGATTGGTGTGGTGAATGCTGGAAAGTAGCAATTGACTAAATTTAATTTTATTTAAACAGTCCTTATTGAGTGAAGAAGAAAGCTTAGGGACCAATCACATATTATATCCTTTGCATGCTCAAGTTCGCTATTTCAAATATAGACGGAAGTAGTGTTCCACATGATTTTAGACGCAACATGTGAACAGTCCCATAAACTACAATGGAGGACATGCAGTGCAGCAGATCCTGTTCTTGCTAAGAATGTAGCTGTTTGTCACAAGCAGACAAGCTTGGTTTGAGTTTGGCTGACCATTGTTCATTGCTAAGCGTCGTCATTGTAATATTATAGTGTATTTAAAAATGTTGTCCACCTTGTAGCATGAGAAGATGATGATTCTTGATTCTTGTTATAAGTCTAGCTCCACCCTTTAGATAAAGTCTTACTAAAGGCTCCGAAAAAAAGTGGTTTGGTACGGTTGGCTACTTCAGAAATAATTGTGTACCATACTGTATTATACTGAAACATACCAATCAGTGGAATTGATTACACTGACACAACTGCAGGACATCACACACATTATTTAAGCACCATATTCACACACATCCATTGCTCAGTATTGCCTGTGCTTTTTGGATTACTCTTTTGGATTACTCTTCACTCTTTGGCCGTTTTGCTATTTTGGTACCATTCACAACTTCTGACAGTGGAAACGAACATACAGTAATTGCATACTGTACTATACTGAACCATACCACTCAGTGGAAATAGAATACTGAGTAGTAATTACTATTAACCTGAGTGTAATCAAGACAATGGACCAATCAAGACAAGACATTAGGTAAAGAAGCCCATGCCAAGAAAAAATGAAGTGTTAATTTGCACAAACAGATAATTCTGTATTTATTAATTTTCACCAATCATGTTTCTTTTTTTTTGTTTTTTTTTTCAAATTAACTCTTCATGCACACATATAACACACATATATATAAAAAAATTATAGTCACATACAGTAGCCATGAATGGACTAATGCACATTCAGCTAGTTATCATCACAATATGAATGTAGAAAGCTGTTTGGAAGCTCCTAGTTTAACCCAGTTTGATGTTTTTTGATAGAACAGGAAGTTGATATATCTGAATTAGTCTTGAAGGGTCATAGCACAGCGGGGTCTCATAATTGTGGTTTTGAAAAAAAAAGAAGTCATCTGTCTCTTCAGAATTTTTGCTGTACCTGCCAACAGAGTCCCGCTCGGGCCTCATCAACAGAACAGCTCCAGGCACATAGAAATTACTGCAGATTTATTAAGAGCTAATTCAACAGTACACCAAATATAGAAAGGAAAAAAAAAATGCTGCTCTGATGGTACCATTCCAGCAATTAAATCTTGGCTCTCGTAGAGAATCTGTCAGATTATTTTAAACAGACATTTCTCTGAATCAGTGCTTTCAAGGTCTTGGTGATTTATTTATGACACTCTTACAATTTTCATTTTTAATCGATTTTTTGACTATCATTTCATTAACCATTTCTTCTTCCTTCTTCACAGCCCACATGTACTTATTTGCGTTTATTCAAAGCAGAAGTAAAACTAGTATATTCACTCACTTTCCTTCGGCTTAGTTCCTGATTAATCAGGGGTCGCCAAAGCGGAATGAACCACCAATTACTCTGGCATATGTTTTATGTGGTGGATGCCCTTCCAGCTGCAACCCAGCACTGAGAGTACACAAACTCGTGAACCCCCAATGCTGGGAAACAGCCATACACTATCGCATTCACACATGCACTCATACGCTACAGCCAATTTAGTTTATTCAATTCACCTACAGTATAGCACATGTCTTTGGACTGTATGGGAAACCGAAGCACCCGAAGGAAACCAACACGAACACGGGGAGAACAAACTCCACATAGAAATGGCAACTGACCCAGCCGGGGCTCGAACCAGCGACCTTCTTTCTGTGAGGCGACAGTGCAAAACACTGAGCCACCATGCCACCCCTATCTCATTCACTAACACACACACACATGCACACACACAATTTAGTTTATCCACTTCACCTATACTGCATGTCAATGGACTGTGGGGGAAACCGGCACACCCGGAGGAAACCCACAAACACGGGGAGAATTTGCCTGGCCCAGTCGGGACTCCAACCAGCAACCTTATCGCTGTGGGGCAAACATGCTAACCACTTAGCCACCATGCCACCCGTATAAATAGTATCTCTATTTAAAAAAAGATTATCCAATTAATAACCTTGATAAGTCTTATAAGTGAGGGATCTGGAAAAGTCTACACATGAAGTAACATTTTCCAATGCTGCTAAGCTAGCAACAGCATGGATAAAGCAGTCCTAGATAACATTGTGAAAGATATATGCAATGTTCACTTCAAACTGTCAAAACAATGTATCT
The DNA here is from genome assembly GCA_903798115.1 of Danio jaintianensis. Lineage (NCBI taxonomy): Eukaryota > Metazoa > Chordata > Actinopteri > Cypriniformes > Danionidae > Danio > Danio jaintianensis. The sequence continues at coordinate 2,835,810 of CAIGQV010016192.1, forward strand.
TGTCAGAGCTGACATGTAGTGCAGCTGCGAGTCCCGAGTTCCAGCGAGTTCCCGGCTCATCAAACTGATGAATCTGCATTTTGGCAGATAATGCCACTATACTGCTTGCTTGGTGTGTGTGTGGCATAAATGGATATTCAGCATTTTAACAATATAGCTACACAAAGTGAATAGAAGTGAATTTGGAAGAAATAGTGATAATATTAATAAAATAGATTATGTCGTCAATGTACATCTGATGAACGTGATCCACATCAGGACACAAAACAATGTACTGTAACAGCTAAAATACTAAAATGAGGTCCATCAACTGTTAAAAATGTTAAATTTACATTGAGCAATACCTATAAGATGCACATACCAGCGACTTTATTAGGTATCTTACCTAGCAAAAGTGTTCTTACCTTGCAAGTAATGAACTTTAATGAAGTGCTGGAAACTTTCCTCTGGTCCATGCTGTCCAGTTCTGGTCCATGCTGACCTGAAAGCATCATGTAGTTGTTGTTGTTGATTTGTGTTGCAAATGTCCTGTCCTCTACATCCCAAAGGTGCTGTGTTGGACTGAGAACTGGCGTCTCGTTTATTAAACTTTGAGTAGTAATTTAAACATCCCAAGAATCTCAAAAATGTACACAGCATGAGAATTAGAAAATGGGAATATATCATTTAAAGCAGGAGTCAAACTCAGTTCCTGGAGGGCTGCAACCAACCCTGCTTCAACACATTTACCTGTATGATTCAAACAAGCCCGAAGGACTCAATTAACTTGATCAGGTGTGTTTAATTAGGGCTGAAGCTGTGGCCCTCCAGGAGTTTGACATGTGATTTAAAGCAATTCCATGTATATATTTTTATTTGATCTATTTAAACTGTTATTTTAAGCAATTACCGTATTAATAATTAGGCTATGGGCTCATAATCATGATTTAAAGTGGTGTGTATGTTTGTGTTATAGGATTCTATGAGCAGCAGGTTCAATTATCTCAATATTTAAGTTAAATAAGTTTCAATTCCATCATCTGCTGACAGTTCTTCAGCTCACCATCTGGGTTACCAATACCCCTTATCTCCAGAATGTGCATACACATGGCCTAGAATTTTCTTACATGTACATTCTCCCATCAAGATTATTTTTAATATATTGCAAGCTTTTCTTGGGAAGTGGTGTGCACACCTTTTCATCCCCATTTTATGCATACACCACATTCATAAAGGAGACCCCTGGTGACTGAAGTGGCAAGTTGATGAGATGATTGAGATAATTTGACCTTTGTGAATTTGGTAAATTGGTCAATTATATGGTAAATTATCCTGGAAGAAGCCATCATTGGCTGGGTTTCCATCGCCTTATGTTAATACGCAATTTGAAGTAGAAATTATTAAAATCAAAATCCCTTAATTCGCAAAATATCTAAAAAGTTTTTATGCTCGCTTGAAGTGGTTTTGGACTTGTGCAGAAAGGTTTAATGCCAATAATGGGAGATGAAAACTCTGAATAAACTTGGAATAAACTAACGTGGCAAACATTATACCCAAGTGACCAATCAGCTGTCTTCATTATGCTTGCCTTATTTACTGTTGGATAGGTTACTAATACTACAGTCAGACCCAACTTGATGGAAACACATCTAAATGTATTTTTTGAATGAAATTTGAAACTATTTGCATCCCATTAGGATGAAAACCTGCTACTATGGTCATAAAAGTGAAAAAGTGAAAGTCGTTATGTGGCCAAGTATGGTGACTCATACTCAAAATTTGTGCTCTGCATTTAACCCATTCAAGTGCACACACACAGCAGGCAATACACAATGTGAACACACACCCGGAGCAGTGAGCAGCCATTGCTGCGGCACCCGGGGAGCAGTTGGGTAATCGGTGCCTTGCTCAAGGGATCACCTCAGCTATTGAGGGTGGTGAGAGTGCTGGTTATTCACTCCCACCATCGACAATCCCTGCCAGAGCCAGTCCAACTCTAACTATTTGGTTACGACTGCGCCTTAAAAGGGATAAACATGATCAGTAGGCAGTACTTATACTGTAGGCCAGGACTCACCAACCCTGCTCCAGGAGATCTACCTTTCTGCAGATTTCAGTTGCAACCCTGACCAAACACACTTTTTTGTAGTTATCAAGTGCTGCTTCAGGTCCTAATTAATTGGTTCAGGTGTGTTTGATCAGGGTTGGAGCTAAATTCTGAAGGAACGTAGCTCTCCAGGAACAGGGTTGGTGACCCCTGCTGTAGGCTATGTTAGGGTCACTAAACTTGAGGGCCGGTGTCCTGCGAAGTTTATCTCCAATCCTAATCAAACACATCTGAACAAGCTAATCAATCTCTTAAGCTGCGTTCACACTGCACTTTTCTCCCCATGGACTTCCATTAATACACATGCGAATGCGACAGACCGGAAACGCAAGCTCGTGCAGCAAGTTTCGCAGTTCGCTGCGTTGCAAAATTCTAGCTTGGTGAACTCTGACCTGCGAAATCGCATCATGTGACTGCGTGAGACCAATCGAAGATCAAAACATGACCTCTCTGTACAGAAATTTTAAATATGGACCAATCGCTCGCTTTTTTACATGTGTAATCATCTTGTTTAATCCCGGCCCTTTTCACAGCACCGTACGACAGAATTTTGCATGCTCAAACACTAGTGTAACCGGAGCATTACTAGGTATACTTGAAACTTCTTAATCAAGCCTGAGTTGGTATTAAGGCCCTGTCCATACGAACACGGGTAATTTTAAAATCACACTTTTTTCTACACGGTTTCGCTGTTTGTCCACACAACAATCAAGTAACTGAAACTGATACTTCCTGAAAATTCTGGCCAGGGTGAAGATTTTCCAAAACTCCGGGTACAGTGTGGTCGTGTGGACACTACAACTGGAGTTTTTACTCCATGATGTCAGCGTGTGTGGTTTCTCCTTTCTGACTGGCCAACACGGCTGGGTTAAAAAAAAAAAAAAAAACATGGAAAATTTTGCATGTTCAACAGACTCTATGAATTCAAAAAATGGCTGTGTGTGTGAAAATCCCAGTAGATCAGCAATTAATGAAACGCTTAGGCAGACTGACATCAAAAACCAGCCTTTCAGAGTCACTTAAATCACCCCCACCCCCACATTCTGACACTCGTTTTGAACTTCCACATATTTTACCATGGCAAATTAGACATCTGTGTTAAAAAGCAAGTGTCAGTAAGATTTTACAATATAAGCTCCTTAGTCATCTGTTTTTTTAGCAGGATTAACTAAATATGTTTGCAGACTAGTATAATCTGACAGAAACCTCTGTCAAACATTGTCACCAAAAAGAAGAAAATTAATTTACACCTAATGATAACTATATTTAGATATTGTTTCTCAAATATAGAGTTGAAGACAAAATTATTAGTCTTTTTGGTTAAATTATTATTCTTTTAAAATATCTTTCAAGAGTTCACACTTAGCTGATGATTGATTATGAAGCGTGTTTGGCATGCTGCCCCGGGAGAGAGCCCTGAGCTCATAAGATCCTCGAGCCCGGGGCTCCCTCCCGTTTGCAAGGCGAGAGGGGAGTTTGAACTCAGGTAGGTCTCGAGAACTCCCCTACTTGTTTATGGCGAATGGCAGATTAGGGATTGCTATGAGAGATATACTGCTGATTAAGAGCTCATATGGTGCTGATTTGGTTTGGTCAATTACCTATGTCGCATGTCTTTGGCCTGTGGGAGGAAACCGGAGAGCCCGGGGGAAACCCACGCAAGCACGGGGAGAACATGTAAACTCCCCACAGAAATGTCAACTGGCCAGGTAAAGACTTGAACCAGTGACATTCTTGCTGTGAGGCAACAGTGCTAACCAATGGGCCGCCGTGCCGCCCTGTCAAGAAAAAGGGGAGGAGTAGGGGTGGAAGGGGGGATTCATCAAGACGGAAGATCGCTAAGGTAAGATGCTCTGGTTATTTATAGTGAGTTAGGAATCATCTGATTGGTGAATCATGCATTAGCTAATGCGGGACCAGCCGTGGTCAATCATAAGCACGTGATCCTCTCAAAATTAGTTTATAAATAAACTTCACTCATCATCTGATTTTTAACACAGAGAAGATTTATTCAACGCATTCTGTAAAACAACAGTTTTAATATCTGATTTATAACTGATTTCTTTTGTCTTTGCCATGATGACAGTACATAATATTTTACTCGATATTTTTCAAGATACTAGAATTCAGCTTAAAGTGACATTTAACTTAACTAGGCTTAACTAGGTTAATTATGTTAACTAGACAAGTTAGGGTAATTAGACAAGTTATTGTATAACAGTGGTTTGTTTTGTAGACTATCGGAAAAAAAATTGCTTAAGAGGTCTAATAATATTGACCTTAAAATGATTTTAAAATATTTAAAACTGCTTTTATTCTAGCCGAAATAAAACAAATAAGACTTTCTCCAGAAGAAAAAATATTATAGGAAATACTGTGAAAAATTCCTTGCTCTGTTAAACATCATTTGGGAAATATTCGAAAAACTGTTTCATTTTCACCAGAGGGCTAATAATTTTGCCTTCAACTGTAGATCTAAACTAGAAAGACCTTCTCTAGAAATCAAATACATCTTCTCTCCAACAGTCCATCTGGTTCTCCACAGAAGGCTGAAGCATCTCAGCTGATGAAAGCTCCACGCTGCGTCAGGTGCCCGGCCGGGCTGATTGCTTCTTGTGTGTGCTCTGCAGTGGGTGATTATGAAAATGACTCGCAGTTAGTCTGTCGTGTGGCACACAAGTGTTTATCTGAGCCTCTGATTGCAGTGCGAGGACACGGTGTGGTTGTCAGGCCTGATTCTGCCTCTTTGATTGCCCGTGTGGTAAAGGGTAACCTGCTAGTTGGAGGACCTCGCAACAATTTTAAATCATCCCATTGCAACACTACTTTGCAACATTTTGCAAAGTGGCCATGGAGATTGCGGTCATTCAATCTACCTTGTGGAAATAGCATTAAGGTGGCAATCTGAAATGATTACTAAGAATCAAATGATAGCTCTAAGTAAACCTTAAAATGGTAGACAGTAAAAAATAGAAAGGCCCAGGCATCTCATTTATAAATGTCGGTGTATTTACAAAACGGGGTGGAAATTTACACCACTTACCACGCAAAATTTGTGATCTATAAAAAAATATTTGCAGCTGTAAGTAAATTCTAAGTAAACATATTAAACTTAAATATTGACTTATCTGAACCACTTAAAATCATCATACGAGCCATAATCATTAATTAATTAAAATAGATTTTGTCGTATGTACTTTAGGTTTCTGTGCAAAGTTTTATAAATGAAACCTTACGCAGCAAGCATTTTTTATTTTCAAAAGATGTCTAATAGACGTCTAAACATAGTCGTCTTGGCTAAAACAAGGCTAAATTTGGGCTGTCAGTGAAAATCTAATAGACATCTAAGAATAGCCCAAAACTAGACTAGTCGTCAAGTAGACAGAAATGAATGACTACACATATGAAGTCTGTCTATTTGACGACTAGTCTAGTTTTGGGCTATTCTTAGATGTCTATTAGATTTTCACTGACAGCCCAAGGTTAGCCTTGTTTTAGCCAAGCTGTCTACGTTTAGATGTCTATTAGACGTCTATTAAACACAAAATTGTTTGCTGGGTAGAAGCTTATGCTCACCGTTTGCTGTGGAGTTTTGAAATACCTTTGTAACAGTATATTTTAAGTGGATATGCTGACACCAGGGCGTCACGGTGGCACAGTGGGTAGCACGACCACCTTACAGCAAGAAGGTCGCTGGTTCGAGCCTCGGCTGGGTCAGTTGGCATTTCTGTGTGGAGTTTGCACGTTCTCCCCGTGTTCGCATGGGTGTGGCATAGGTGAATTGGGTAAGCTAAAATTGGCCGTAGTGTATGACTGTAAATGAGAGTGTATGGGTGTTTCCCAGTGATGGGTTGCAGCTGGAAGGGCATCCGCTGCGTAAAACATATGCTGGATAAGTTGGCGGTTCATTCCGCTGTGGCGACCCCAGATTAATAAAGGGACTAAGCCGAAAAGAAAATGAATGAATGCTGACACCAGCAGTGTTTAGCAGTGTTTTTTAGAATTTTTAAAAAACCTTTGAGTTACTTGATACAAATTTTCAAAGATCAAGGACCACCTCATGCTTTTTTTTACATTGGATGTTGAATCGTTGAACGCTGATAAAAGTTTTGTTGCAGGTAGGCATGGATTACACTGTACTACTGTTTTGTCCTTTTTTGTGATAATGGGCAATACTATGAGTTGCTAAATGAACATACTGCACAGTTTTTTCTATTTATTATTATTCTTTTTTTAATTAATGGAGATTTAGTTGCCTTATTAGTTAAAATCCCCTTGTTTACGTAAATAGTAAACGAAAAAAGACATTAGAATTCATAGTAATCTTTTTGGAAATCTAAAATACATTTCGGGTGTAACTGGATTTCGACCAATTTAAAATGGCATTATAATGAAATTCATTCATTCATTTTCTTTTCGGCTTAGCCCCTTTATTAATCAGGGGTTGCCACAGCGGTATTAAGTTGCCACAACTTATCCAGCATATGTTTTACGCAGCAACCCATCACTGGGAAATACACTCTCATTCACACACATACATTACGGACAATTTAGCTTACCCAATTCACCTACACCGCATGTCTTTGGACTTGTGGGGGAAACCGGAGCACCCGGAGGAAACCCACGCAAACATGGGGAGAACATGAAATGCCACACAGAAATACCAACTGACCCAGTCGAGGCTCAAACCAGCGACCTTCTTGCTGTGAGGCGATCGTGCTACCCACTGCGCCACCGTGACGCCCATAATGAAATTTATTTACTTATAATTTGTATTGTAAATATGTAACATCGTTATGCATTGCACGGCTCAATGGCTCAAACTGAAGAAATGGCACATTCAGAGGTGGGAATTTCAGCAGTGAAATGTCCAACATCAAACTTCAATACATTCCCAGTCAATCATTTTCACCACGTGAGATGGAAATATTTCACAACAATTCATGTTATTGTGCCAATTATAGCTTAAACAAAAAGAATAGAAAATGCTAGCTGTACTTACTTTGAATACAGATGATGAAAAACATATACACATTATATATTGCACTATAAAGCAAATATCATGTCAATTCCTCCCTCATTTTCTGTGAACATACAGTACTTGAAAGTTATTTATATGATACACACAAGGGAAATCCGTCCAAATCTTGCTGAAAAGTTGGGGTTCTTTAATCTGCCTCAACTTCTCAGGTTGAACGTCCGACTGTACAGAAACTCCCAATTCCAAGTTGTCTGGAACGCAGCACATACCAGAAAATATTCCAACATCAAAGAAGGCAGAGCCCCAGAGCCACACCTCCTTATTACATAATCACGAATGGACCAATAATACAGCATATCAAAGATGCAACTAGGGCAGCATTGTGGCTCAGTGGTTAGCACTGGTGCCTCACAGCAAGAAGATCGCTGGTTCGAGTCCCGGCTGGGTTAGTCGGCATTTCTGTGTGGAGTTTGCATGTTCTCCCCGTGTTGGCGTGGGTTTCCTCCAGGTGCTCCTGTTTCTCCCACAGTCCAAAGACATGCGCTATAGGAATTGAATAAACTAAATTGGCCATAGTGAATGAATGTGTATGGATGTTTCCCAGTACTGGGTTGCAGCTGGAAGGGCATCCACTGTATAAAACATATGCTGGATAAGTTGGCAGTTCATTCCGCTGTGGCGACCCCTGATGAATAAAGGGACTAAAGGCTGGTTTACACTTCTGTGTCGAGTGATCGCCGTGACCCACGGCGCCTGCCTTGGGTGTAGCCGTGCATTTATACTTCTGCTTGCTGTTTGTGTTGCTCTGCAATAACACTTCTAAAACGGTAGCGGGCAGTGAGGTTTTTATGTTCCTCTGTGTTGAGTTTCTTTGTGGGTGTTTTGTTTTTTATGAACGCTACATGTAGCTAAAACTCGCTCATTTCCATCTGGAGCTCCTTCATGGGACTCGACACTTGTAAACACTCGCTCCATCGGGCTCGAGGCTCTCAGCACCTCACACGCTCATCACCGGTGCCAAGCCAACCAATCACAGAGCTTGCGCTACGCATCGTTGCGACGTGTAGTTAAATTTTTTAAGAGTTGCATGTCAGCGTTGGCCACGGGGAGGGCTATGCGACCGTGCGAAGGCTGCGCCGGAGCATACGCGTGCGCTTGACGCAGAAGTATAAATCAGCCTTAAGCCGAAGGAAAACGAATGAAAGATGCAACTAAAGCAAACATTTCTGGGAAGTTTCTTTCTGTTTAAAACTACAGAAACAACCTCCAAACTAACTTTATCTTGGCCTGCCTTTATTCGATACAGCAGTCCGTTCTTCGATTTCGCGAATCGCGATTCAGCGAAATTTATCATAAGCAGCCTCCAATGACAGATTTACTGTAGGCCTTGACTTTGCGCTTTTTATAAATCCGACTGAAATCAATCATGTTTGAATATGATCTCGCATTGTTTATGATAACCATCCTCGCCTTTATAAATTATTGCCAGATTCACTTGTCAATACTCCCTTGTTCACTAAGCCTGGATAACAATAGGCTATATGTGACATTTCTGAACGAGCTCCTGAACAAGTTAATTTTTCATGAGTGCTCTCTCAGAAAATGCCAGTTGGGTATTTATTGAAGCCAAGACGCTAGTTGAGGTGCTTCAAATAAATCAATACATCCAGCTGAAAGAGACTAGACTGTGACTCATGTATGTGGATCTGTTAGCCTTGCAGGATCTTAAATTATGAAGATGTGCTCACAATAGAAAACAACAGCTGAATCGGGGCCAACGGGGCCATGGCCAAGTTTTCTTCTGCCTGGAAGAAAAATAGGTACTGTGTGACAGATAAAGGTGAGCTTAAACCAGCATACATTTCTATCCTGGTTCTGACTGATTTGTGTTGTCCACTTGCAAATTTGTAATGGTTAAATACAAAGTTCTGTCATGAAACTATACGCACAGGCTGATAGGTCATCTAATGTGCTTCTACGTCATTAACTACATGGCGCAAGTGATTGGTTGCTGTCACCTCGGCAGCCAATGAGCTTGCTCTTCAGCATTTAAATGCTCAGTGTTGTTTTACGCTAGCATGTGCAACAAGTTTTCGGAGACCCTCCTCTACCCCAGCTAGTAACCTAGGGGGTTACATACAGTTGAAGTCAGAATTATTAGCCCCCTTATATATTATTTTCCCCAAGTTCTGTTTAACAGAAAGAAGATTTATTTTTAACACATTTCTAAACATAATAGTTTGTTCTGTAGTCAATCGGAAAAAAAAAAATATTGCTTTAGAGGGCTAATAATGTTGACCTTAAAACAATTTTAATAAAAGTCAAAACTTATTTTATTCTATCCAAAATAAAACAAATAAGACTTTCTCCAGAAGAATAAATATTATAGGAAATACTGTGAAAAATTCCTTGCTCTGTTAAACATCATTTGGGAAATATTTGAAATAGAAAACAAAAAATATATATATAAATAAATAAAATAAAATCACAGGAGGGCTAATAATTCTGACTTCAACTGTATATACACTCACCAGCCACTTTCTTAGGTACACTCAAATGTGAGCAAAATCACCTGTTTTGTCATTTCTTTAGACATTACCCTAGAGAATCATTCAAATACTAGCTCTAAAGTGATGTTGGTGAATGTTCTGACGTCAGCTGCAGATGTGAATGAATGGCGTAAGAAAGTAGTTCCTCTTACAAAAAGATTTTTAGACTCTCCGTGTTTGATTTTCTTTTTTATACACACCATTATGCAGTAGAACTGTTGTATTAACGCAATATCACACTCGTAACAGTGCGATGTAGCTGTATGTCGTCAGTGGTGAGACACTAACACACACCTCCCACCAGTGGCAATATACAGCCATATCGCACTGCTACTCGAGTGATATTGCTCATATATATATACATATCTATATATATTTATATATATATCTATATATCTATATATATATATATATATATGACGTGGCAGACCTGCCAGTGGGGCGTCAGCATCGCCATGGAAACGACTCCCTCACCGCAATCACCGCTCCTCACGTGGTGTTCAGGGACAGCTGCTGAGAGGGGTATCTAACAGACGCCGTCGAGGGAGACGGCGAGCACAAACCTGATGACTGCAGGATCAGCGCAGAGTCTCTCTCTTCCACTGGGCACCCTAATCGGCATTTCACTTCACCCGATCACCGGACCCCCTTTAGACACTGAACTCACCACCCTGCACACCCCAGCGCACTTTTCCTTTGCTCCACTCCCTTAATATACACCCCTACGGGGATTTTCACTGCCTCTCTGTGTCAGTGTGATCTCTCACCTGTGACATCATATATACACGCACGCACGCACGCACATTGTGTGCCTTAGGCCTTAAAATAGCATGATCCTAAACATTATAATGCCACTGTAAGCATAATAATAGGTGTACTTAAAATCATAAACACAAAATAATACTAAACCTTATAATTACTCTATATGAATGATTGACTGATTGGGGGTTGTGGGTTTTGGTGAGGCTGACCAAAATAAAAATATACTGCATACAGCACACAGAGTGTGGTGGGTTTTTCTTCCTTCAATAATCAGTCAAGTCTGATGGTTTTGAGTTCAGAAGAGTTCTTTATTGTCGACAACAAAGGAGATTTTTCAGGAGACCCTCAGCAGCATCTCTGTCTGAAAACTCTGCCTCACTGATGCTCTGGTCTGCTTATATACTCTTTTGCTGCTGTGTTTTCCATTGTTCCACATTGTTGTCATAGTTTCAACCTTGGTGTATTGACCTGTCTACTATCTCTCTTGACCCCTGACCTGACCTGTTTCGCATTCTTGACCATTTCTACTTAACTTGTTGAGGTGGCTTTTTAGTTTCTCATGCTTCCTTGACCTGTCTAACTTGAATTGCCCCGTCAGGCCCTTTAATTTTTAACTCTGCCCTTTAATTTTTAACTCTGCATATGGTATATATATATAGTAGGCAAGCAGATTCTACACATACACTTACATACAGTTTGATTATATAGATTAACTTCACACTGTAAAGAGTTAAAATCCACTTCAAGAGCAGATCATTATAAGCATGTCTGCAGTCTATAAGCACAGTTGATGTGCACAAAACCACAGTGCTATTAGTCTGTCTTTATTGTAAGCCATCAGCAGAAAAAAAAAAAAAATACTGTACTAATAAATCTTCAAACATGTCAGAAGCGATTGTTCCAAAGCTCAACGCAGCCTGTCAATTAAGCTTGCTTTTCATGCACCTGACTGTGCTCTTATTACAGCCCGAAGCAAAGAAATAAAATCCAGGCAAATGGGGGGTGGGGGTTGGGGGACATATACTGTGTCTTGTTCCTTTTATAGCAACAGATGTGCTCCATCATTGCTTTTTTGGTAATCTTTTCCCCCTCACTTTCTTCAGTTTTTGCATTACTCTCTGTGCAGTGCTTCCTCCAGGCCATGGCTAGGATATTGCTGTTTACAAGGACTCTGCTCGATTAGTAATAATGGTTAACCTTTTTTGGGGTTTGGCAAAACATTAATCAATAAGACGGCTGATTAAAACTGTTCCGGATAAGGAGGGAGGCACAGGGAGTCAGATTAGTGTGGGAAAACAGAATAGGGGAAAAGAGATCATTATAAATCTAAATCTGCCTACAGTACAATCAGAGGCATGTTGCATTGCACACATTTAAATACTACATTGCAAACATATTAAATGTAATACAATATTAATTTATTTATTTATTTAATTATTTAACAGATTTTTATCAGGCCCAAAGTTTTATTTAACCAGCAAAAAAAAAAAAAAAAAGAAGCAAAAAACAATTCCCATAAAATAATGCTAAGTGATCGAAGAAGAGCATTTTTTGAGAGGTTTTTGTTGAGAGGAGTTCCAGAGACTTTTAACTTGCACATATGTGACATACTACCATCTCTGATATTAAAGGTGCAGTGTATAAGTTTGACACCCAGTGGTTGAACTCGGTATTGCACTCCTGGATCAAAACAAACGCAAGCACAGGTTGCCAGATTGAAGACAGGAGCGAGTGATTTAAGTCGGTTCTAAATAAAAGCAACGGCACGCGATAGAAGGAATATTTTTCATATTAAAAGGTGTTTTTTCCTAACCAACACCTCGAATTGATATATTAGAAACGACTTCTTTTTTAATGTATTAATTAGATTATAAACCTTACCATTTTGTGATTAAGTGCACTATTCTGTGCTTCTGAATGGCTGTATTTAAATTTCTGTCGTGTTTCATCTGGTGCAAACAGCCAAATTGCTTATCACTGCGTATCTCGTCACGTTGTTAGGACACTGGGTTACAATGTAACCTGCTCAACTAATGTTTATGTTCGTAATGTTTATATCATTTGCTAATTAATAACCTCATGTGGAACTCTGAATCTGTGTCTCATTTCGGAGTCTGCTACTGTCCCCCGGAGGTCGCATTTTGGTCACGGACGGATGCTTTAAGAGCCTTTCTGAATGAATGAAAGGAATACGTGGTTTTCCACCAAGGCAACCCGGGGTGCTGAAATATAATTGGCAAAACTGGCATTGGGCAGGCTAAAATTACCAAAACAAAGACCGCGTTCCAGCACGGAAAACACATTTTCGAAGCAGAATAACTGACTTCAGCATTGTTATTCAGATAAACAAGAATGTTCACTTGGCATGTTTCTTAAATATCTGCAAACATATTATAGTATTTTTATGCTTTAGAAGAGTCAAAAACGTACATACAGCACCTTTAAGTCCTCATATCGGAGTGTTTGTAGGAAAGTGTCTGGTGCATATGGAGAGGAAAGAGTGTTTTTTCCTGCAGGTGGTTTGTCAAGCCTGCTCACCTGTGTGAAGCACACTCAGCACTGCACAATGTTTTCTCAGAAGAGTGTTTATAAGAGTGTTCTCATCAGCTCGGCTTGTTTGCAACCTAATTTGTTAGGCATTATGAAAATGAGCAGCTGCCTTTGTGTCTTTCATTAGCGCATTGTCAGAAGAACATTCACAAACTTTTCCACTGTCATATGACTGAGATTGCACACTTGTTTACAGTTATCTGGCCATTAATCTAGATTAAGCATTAAAATTATGAACACTCATATTAGTGGTTGTAAATGCCTGACAACAAGAAAATATTGTCTTTGCAGAGACATGGGCAGCAGGTTGATTGGCTTTTTTGTGGCTCTTGTTTCTCAGTGGCTCATCTCTCCTCTTTCAGCTTTTTTTATTTTATTTATTTATTTATTCTTTTTTTAGCTCTCCTCTTGCAGTGTCATTGGCTGTTGCTCATTGCTGCTGTCTTGCTTGTCAGAGACCTGAAGACAGGTCTGGCTGATGTGAAACGTGTGAAATGTATACTCTCTATCTATTAGGCTACCATATGTTTTAACGTGCAATGGGTATGTTAAGAAAAGAATGATGGATTTTATATATATACACCTTTATTTAAAAACTGCATGATATGTTTACTTGTGTCATCTCTGACTAATATTTAAATTAGTTTGATGATCTGAAACTTTAAAAGATGACAAATTTGCAAAAAAAACAAAACGTAAGGGGCGAATACATATATATATATATTTACACATACATACACACACACACATATATACACATATATAAATATATATATATATATATATAGTATATATAATATATAGTTTTTCATATTATCAAGTGCTAAAAATTTACTTGTATATAATGTATGTAAAATTATATTTAATAAATAATAATGATGGACGACACGGTGGCTCAGTGGTTAGCACTGTCGCCTCACAGCAAGAAGAAAATGAATGAATGCATGAATATATATATATGTATATATATAACACTATGCAAAAAAAAAAAAAAAAAAACAACGTTCATGACTATTTGTTCAGAGCTAATTTTCTATATTTGGAAATTTTATATGCAATATATCACATTTTATCTTGCAGTATATTGCCCTTTATTTTTGTTTTATAAGGGGTGGCAGCAAAAATCACAAGACGAGGTTAAAACCATTTTCATCAGGGTCTCAGTTCAGTTTATTGTCATGCAGTGACTCCTGTGGCCTTGCCCTGTTTGACTACCACGATACAGGACAATTGAACAGTGTGAAAACGTGCAAACATACATCATCCTCTTACACAGCACCACACGCAATACAACCAACAAATACAGTATATGACACAAAACAAAATCCTTCCATAATGTAAAGTGCTAAGAATTCAGTAAAAATTTAATTGTTTAAAATAAACTGAAAAATCCCAATAGGTCTATAGTGTATTGTTCATAAAAACTAAATACAGACATTGATATGTATACATATGTTAATTACAATATTGTTAGTATAATTAAAATACTATTGTGGTTTTTCTTTACTGGTTACATTTATTTTCATTTTTATATATATATATATATATATATATATATATAATTTACTTATATTCATTTTAGTTTCAGATATGTAAGTACATTAACCTCAACCAAACTGAAACTTAATATGAACAAAAATTTATACAACATCTATACAACAGTTCTGTCTGGATCTGAGATATTAAAGTATTCAGCCTCTTCACCCTTGTGTATTACTCTGCCCACATCAGTGGCAAGCAGAGGACTACAGTTTGACAAATATATCAGCTGTTGGACAACATAATGTACTTTTTTTAGGCGAGAATGTAGTTGTTTAGATTGCAACTATGCAGTTTATTTATAAGCACAGTGCTTATTTTAAATATTCATAATTTTGGAGATTCATAATTTTCGGGGTTAATTATTGTGATCTCCCGATTGCTGCAGAGAAATACTGGGAAATCTCTGTAGACTGATGGCATTTCATGCCGTTAAGCCTTATAATCTTAAAATGTGAGCAAAATCACTTGTTTTTTCATCACTTTAGACATTACACTAGAGAATCATTCAAATACTACATTAGCTCTAAAGTGACGTTGGTGAATTAGCAACGGTTTCTGCTGTTCTGACGTCAGCTGCAGATGTGAATGAACGGCGGAAGAAAGTACTGTTGTATAAACGCAATATTACACGAGTAGCAGTGCGATATGGCTGTATATCGTCACTGGTGGACCACTACGGCACTCGGCCTGTATGTAGCCTAGAGCCAACGCACGCCTCTCACCAGTGCCGATATACAGCCATATCACACAGCTACTCATGTGATATTGCTTATTTATTTTATTTCAAACAGTAAAAATATAATACCAACAAACTGTTTTTTTTTTTACTTACATATTTTATTATTTATAATTAAAATACTTTTGCAGTTTTTGTCTTAACTGGTTACATTTATTTTCACTGTTATGTTTTCCTTTTTATAATTTTTTTTTTTATAAAATTGTTGTCGTTTCCCTCAAAATGTCTATACAATTTTAATAAGTGAAAATTGAAATAAAAACAATTATGAAATATTAATATGAATTTCTTAAAGAACAAGTCTAGATATTCTACATCTACACGTTATGAAACATGCTACTTTATATATTTATTTATTTTTGTTTAAGGGAAATAAACATTTATCTAACATTAGACATTTATATATTTCTATTTTTATTTATTATTGCAACACCTAATAAGTCAACAACTATTCAAAAGTCATAAAATTAGATATAAAATATTTAATAATACAAAACAATAATAATAATAATAACAATAATAATAATAATGAATATGCATTCATCTTCATGTAAACCCAAACACTAATATCCTATAATTGGACATTTCATTCATTCATTTTCCTTTGACTTAGTTTCTTTATTCATCAGGGGTTGTCACAGCGGAATGAACCGCCAACTTATCCAGAAACATTCATACACACTCATTCCCACACACACAGCCAATTTAGTTTATTCAATTCACCTATAGCGCATGTCTTTGGACTGTGGGGGAAACAGGAGCACCCGGAGGAAATCCACGCCAACACGGGGAGAACATGCAAACTCCACACAGAAATGCCAACTGACCCAGCCGGGACTCGAACACGTGACCTTCTTGCTGTGAGGCAACACTGCTAACCACTGAGCCACCGTGTCACCATAATTGGGCATTTTCCCCATATAGTGCCCTTTATTTTAGTTTCATAAGGAGTTTTCATCAGTGTCAGTTAGTTGTTTTGTCATCTGGTGACATTTTGACAACATAAAAGTATGAAAACATGCGCAAACATTCACACACACACACAATATAAATAGCAAACAAATAAAACACAAACCCCAATCTCCGTCCTCCCATAATGCATTGTGCTCTGTGGTATTCACTAGAGGCCTGATTAGGGCCATGCAGATGTACAGTATGCGAAACATGTTTATTCGCCCAATTAGCACCCAAATAAGTGACAGATGTAATCTCTCAAATATCTGCCGTAATGGAGGAAAGGAAGGGAGGGAGTGTGAAAAGCCATCCTGGTCTTGGAAATGATGAAGTGTGTATGTGTTCTGTGCCTCATTAATGTGTGTCAGCCTTGACAGAAGGAAGGACATGCTGGAAAACAGTCAGGCTGCTTGGCTTGCACAGCATAAACACGTTTTTTGACTGCCTGTGCTACAAAAACAGCTCTACACAACAACCTTGAACTGGCTGTGTATACAACACACACACACACACACACGCACACACACACACACACACACACACACACACACACACAACAAAGAGAATGAGTGAACAGCACACAAATTACAGCTGCTTCAGTCAACTCCAGAGTCTAATATAACAGAGCTTTAAAAATTAGAAGGAAAAAATAATAAAAAGGGTTCACTTTATTTTAAGGTCACATAGTTACTGTGACTATTCATTTAACTACTGAGTAATATAGTAATAGTTTAGTTTAAGTAACAATTCATACCATTTACTAAGTAATGAAAGTCACTGTTCAATTAAAATCTTACATTTTCGTTTTGAGAAAGTCAGAGTATCAAGTGGATACATTTTATTATAGGTTTGAGTTTTTCATTTAGATTTTATTTCTGTTTTATATTTATTTGTCTTTCATACTCTACTCACACTTTAGTTTTTTCCTCTACCATTGATTTGTATTTCACTATCGTTTTAGTTTTTTTTTTTTGCTTTGTTTTGTATAGCTACATTTAGAAGCACAATATTAATTACTGATTTTTTGAGCATTTTACCTCTTTCTAAAAAAAAAAGTTTAATACCTATTTAAAAATGCTAGGTTGTTGTAACCAAAAATCAACCCAAAACATCTGATTAAAAAGTAAAAGCAAAAAAATGTGTTTAAATAGTACTTGCATTTTACTTTTTGCAGTGTATTTTTTTTTTCTTGATAACAAAAATTCTGTGATTAATCTTGAGAAAACAAGGAAAAAAGTATATAAATATATTAGGGGTTGCACCGATTAGTCGACATTAATGCTCTGCCGTGACACTTTTTGATTGACGTCGACTAGTCGCGTTGCACAAATCACGTGGTTTGACCTGAACTACATGGCAGCTTTACACACGAAGGTGGTTCACTGAATGAAACTGGCCTCGGATTATTTAAAGTAATTTTTTAAATGTTATTTTTCTTATGTCAGCGTCAAAGACATGAACTTTATATCATCAAACAGATGCCAGTTAGGTCGCTCCATGCAATACCCTAGAGCAGATGATAGTCAATCACGTTTACACAACCCTGGAAAAGAAATGTGTTTGGCTGTTGCCCTCCGCGAAGCGTAGAATGAACCGTGAAGCGCGCAGAAACCGTGAAGTTCGCAGCCGCAGAGGTTTGACAAACTTCACAGCGTGTATATCACCCCCGGTGAAGATGTGCAGCGAGGAGACGTCTGATAACCAAGATAAAATATGCGGTAACATATGCATCTGAGCAGGACTCTGACAGTGTAATAAGGCTTAACGTTATAGCCTTTGTCTTTCGTGCGTTATGTTGTTATGAATAACTTCACATGAATCTGTGTGCTGATGACTTATGCATTACTTCTGCACTAAAATATCTGTTATTGTTACATTCTTACTAGAACGTGCAGTGATAAAAGTGTTGACAGTGCATTTGTTTTCCACTAAAATTAGTCATTGGTAATAAACGTGTTATGAGCTGTCAAACAGCATGTGAATATATTTTTCCTGCAAATAAATTGCAAAATGTGGTATGTTGCAAAACATTTGCATCTTGTGTTTTATTGATGACATCACCAGAGACTAGTCAAAGTCGACTCATATATATATATATATATATATAAATATATATATACACACATACATACACACACCGTGCGTGGTGTGAAAAAGTGTTTGTCAGTCCACTTCTGAATGGCTGAAGGAAAACAAAAAGGAAGACTGTCAAAAAGGAGTGGCCTAGTCGAAGTCCTGACCTGAATCCAATTAAGATGCTGTGGCATGACCTTAAAAAAATGGTTAATGCTTGAAAACCCTTAATGACTACAGTAATTGCAGTTGTTGCTGCTAAGGGTGGCCCAACAAGTTATTAGGTTTAGGGGTCAAAGACTTTTCCACTCAGGGCTATGTATGTTTTGGAATATTCATTTGTTTTCCTTTGGCTTAGTCTTTTTTTCAGAGGTTGCCACAGCGGAATAAACCGCCAACTATTCCAGCATAGTCAACACCCATACACACCCATCTACACACATTCACACACACACACACACACACACACACACACACACACACACTCATACATTACGGCCAATTTCATTCATTCATTCATTCATTCATTTTCTTTTCGGCTTAGTCCCTTTATTAATCTGGGGTCGCCACAGCGGGATGAACCGCCAACTTATCCAGCATATGTTTTACGCAGCGGATGCCCTTCCAGCTGCAACCCATCACTGGGAAACATTCATACACACTCATTCACACACATACACTACGGACAATTTTAGCTTACCCAATTCACCTACACCGCATGTCTTTGGACTTGTGGGGGAAACCGGAGCACCCGGAGGAAACCCACGCGGACACGGGGAGAACATGCAAACTCCACACAGAAATACCAACTGACCCAGCCGAGGCTCGAACCAGCGACCTTCTTGCTGTGAGGCGAACGTGCTACCCACTGCGCCACCGCGTCGCCCTACGGCCAATTTAGTTTATTCAATTCAATATAGCGCATGTCTTTGGACTGTGGGGGAAACCGGAGCACCTGGAGGAAACCCACGCAACACAGGGAGAACATGCAAACTCCACACAGAAACACCAACTGACCCTGCTGGGACTCAAACCAGCGACCTTCTTGCTGTGAGGCGACAGTGCTAACCACTGAGGCATCATACCACCCTTGTTTTTGAGTATATTTTCCCTTAATAATAAAAACTGCATGATGTGTTTACTTGTATTATCATTAACTAATATTTAAATTAGTTTGATGATCTGAAACATTCAAGTGTGACTCGGTAAGGGGGCAAACACCTTTTCACACCACTGTAATTGCTATTTAAGATCTTTTATTGTGATCTTATTGTTGACCAACTAGAAATCGTGAAAAGTAAACTCACTGGCCAATCAAAATCTTAAGTAGAATTTATACTGTTTCCTTTTTTGAAAGTCAGAGTTGCAATGAAAAAAAGTTACAGTTCTAAGTTTCTAGGTTATATTTTCTGTATCTTGACTTTATTTCTCTCAAATATTTTACAGTTCATGGAGTGTACAGTAGTAAAATCACCAAATGTAAACATGTAAACAAATAAAAGTTAGGTTCATAAGATAAATATGTTTGAACAAATGAAAATGTATTTGGCGTCAAACAAGCTTCTATGCATGGAAACAAGCTTCCATGCGTACTGTATATATTTGTCACTGAAAAAAAAAAAGACAAGCACTGGCAACCCTGCTGTGGCCGTAATTTCCCCAGACCTCACAGGACTGAGTGTTTATTTGAGCTTTTAACCCCAGGCTGAAGAACAGATGTAACCCCCTCCTGACGGCTGACACGCGTCACATTCAGAAGCCTGCAGTTTGTTTGACTGTCACAACATGTTTCAGCAATGCCCTGTGGTACATCTCACAGTCAAAATACAAGATCCCAGAAGCCACTCATCTCTAACGGGCTGGCTATTGGACCAAAAGCTGGTTTCAGGCATGTATATTTGATATTAATATATACATTTAATACATATATATTTATTTATTTATTTATTTTTTTAAAGTACAGTTTACTGTATGTTCTGAATGTCAACAACTTCTCTTATATACTGTATGCATCAAGGTAATGTGATTAATAGATACGTTTACTGTTTAACCCTGTGAGGTCGCCAGATCACCGCGGCGTGTTTAGGATATCTTTTTTTTTTATCAGTGCCAAATACTCTGTTGATTTTGGGTCACACAAATAAGTGTTATACACCATTAGAATCTGTTAGGTGTCTACTTTTTTATGTACGCTCACAATAACAACAAAAGTGTGTGCTTTTGCACAATAAGGAAAATAAAGTGTGCGCGCGTTCTTTTGTCTCTCCGTGAACTGTTTTTAGAAACGCGTCACTAAAATGAACTGAAACTCCGCGAAAACAAGACACACAGACATGAGACATATATCTATAGAAAGCTTGAAGTGTCTACTTTTAAATGCAGTGAGTGCATGTTGAAAACAAATATTGTTTGATAAACTAATCAGTATGAAACCAACACTATGTCTAGTTTCTCAGTCTGAGCTCATTATTTTTAATGCGACCACGCCCACGAGCTACGTCGTTATTACAATAGTCCACGTGAGACGCGCGCAACATGTAAACTGTGGTCAGAAAAAACAGTGGAATCTCCACGAAAACATGAGACATACCTACATAAAGCTTGGAAAGTGCACTCCTTTTGAATGCAAATGTTGTCTCGCTTGGTAATCCATAGAATTCTCCCGGCAGAGCGCACATGCCGGTGTTACGGAGAATTCGGTCCCCCCTTAACAGCGCATGCGCAACTTTACGGCTGGTTTTATGTACACAAATCACGACGTCATGAATTCGCTCCGCGAACTGAATCAGTTAATGGTTGTTTTGCTGTATTTGCGTAAGCCCAGTGTTCATTTCACCACAGATTTTATACATTTTTTAATTATTTGTATGGACAACCAGGTCTATTGTCTTGTTGCTGTTGTTGTTAGCACGCGCTCGCTCGTTTCTTTCAAACAGTTGCCTTGTAGAAAAAATCAACGATATACACTGCACAAATTCTAGTGTTTTATTTCAGATAAATCAGTGATACTTGTGTTGTTTTAAATGACATATTTACGTAACTTGTTACGTATCTTCAGAAAATGTCTTTAAACTTTAAACATGGGTACAGATTTTCCCGAAGCAGAGGAAAGTGGTTACCTTCTGAGGATCTAAAAACACAATACAATGCCTTTTTAACATCAGATTTAAATCCAACATTTTCATCTGCAGAATTTTTTTTTTTTTTTACTAAAAACATGGGTAGGCCTAAATTAAAAGGATGACACATTAAATGAGTTTTTTACTTGAACAACCCTACACAATTTCAATGTTGCATATCACTATATATATATATTAACTGGCAAAAAAATTAAATAATATATATTTTTTTAAAGTATGTTTTTTTCAAATGTTTGTTTAAAGCAAGCTGGGCAATAATATTCTTCATTATAGGCTGCACAATATACCTTATCAGCATTAATATTGCAATGTGCTCATCCGCAGTAGTCACATCTGCGGTCGCTGGTTCGAGCCTCGGCTGGGTCAGTTGGCATTTCTGTGTGGAGTTTGCATGTTCTCCCCGTGTTCGCGTGGGTTTCCTCCGGGTGCTCCGGTTTCCCCCACAAGTCCAAAGACATGCGGTATAGGTGAATTGGGTAAGCTAAAATTGTCCGTAGTGTATGTGTGTGAATGAGTGCGTATGAATGTTTCCCAGTGATGGGTTGCAGCTGGAAGGGCATCCGCTGCATAAAACATATGCTGGATAAGTTGACGGTTCATCCCGCTGTGGCGACCCCAGATTAATAAAGGGACTAAGCCGAAAAGAAAATGAATGAATGAATGAATGAACTTCTGTCAGTTTAACAAGAACCAAAGATACAAAAATTATGTTTAATAATAAAAAAGTGCCCATTTACCCAAGCAGGTGAATTGCATATGATCATTGCGTAGTCCACAAAAATAACATAAATCACTGTAAATACACTTTTCTGAAAATCTAAGAGTTTAAACATAATTATGACATTAAAAGAATTTCACCAGCATCACTGTAGTGTGCTTTAAATCCAAGAAAGGTAATATATAGGGGTTAACACTTCCTTGGGCCTCTCAAAAGAATCTGTCCCCCCTGTTGTTTCAGTGCAAAGAAAAGGTTCTTTGAATGATAGTCATTAGACATAATGATTCTATTAAAAACATCACCAGCACCACTGTATTTTGTTTTGAATGCTCAAAATGTAATACGTAGTGGGGAAACACTTCTTTGGGCTGTAAAAAAATCTGTTTCCCATGTGTTTTCAATGTAAAGACCCCTTTATACATAGTAAAGAAGTTTTTAAAAGTTAATAAAAACATTTGAGTCTATCTTTTAATTGTATCCTTTACTGTATCCATAATTTTAGTGTTAATACCCTTTCTGCAGATGAAAACTGTTAGATATAATTATGACATTAAAAAGACATCATTGTATTGTTGTTTGGGTTTTTTTTAAATCCAGGAAACTTCCCTGGCTTACAGAAAGTCTGTTCCCATGTGTTGTCATATGCAGATAAGTGACAACTGTTTACATGAATAGCCTATGCAATTTTAAACATTACAAGCATCATCGTGAGTTACCTAAAATAATAAAAGACACTAATTTTGCAGCGCTATTTTTTCCGGCAAGGCTTATTGACCTTATACTTCAATGCGGAATTGCGCTTGTTTTAGAACTTCCGATTCAGTCGCCTATGGGAGAAATGACTAGGAATACTAAACGGCAGAAAACGGTCAAACGAGTTGCTCAACAAAACAAGTGTTTGCATGACTATACAGACAAAGTAGACTAATATAATAAGAAAATATCAGTTTGCAACATCAAGCAGCAGAACGAGCCGTTTTTAACGTCTAAAAATCAATGGAAGTGAGACCGGAAGTCTCGAGCCAAAAAGATTCAAATGGCTGCGCCTGCTCGTACTTGAAGAATAAGGTGAATACTTTGTTTGAAAAAACGCAAGGGAACACGCACACGCTAATGCACACATTAACAACAAAACAATCAATGAGTGCGTGCAAAAATTACAATTACAAAATATAATTAAAAATTGTGGGCGACGCGGTGGCGCAGTGGGTAGCACGTTCGCCTCACAGCAAGAAGGTCGCTGGTTCGAGCCTCGGCTGGGTCAGTTGGCATTTCTGTGTGGAGTTTGCATGTTCTCCCCGTGTTCGCGTGGGTTTCCTCCGGGTGCTCCGGTTTCCCCCACAAGTCCAAAGACATGCGGTATAGGTGAATTGGGTAAGCTAAAATTGTCCGTAGTGTATGTGTGTGAATGGGTGTTTCCCAGCGATGGGTTGCAGCTGGAAGGGCATCCGCTGCGTAAAATATATGCTGGATAAGTTGGCGGTTCATTCCGCTGTGGCGACCCCAGATTAATAAAGGGACTAAGCCGAAAAGAAAATGAATGAATGAATTAAAAATTGTTTAATGCAACCAATTCCCAGTGATGGATTGTGGCTGGAAGGCCATCCGCTGCGTAAAACATATGCTGGATAAGTTGGCGGTTCATTCCGCTGTGGCGACCCCAGATTAATAAAGGGACTAAGCCGAAAAGAAAATGAATGAATGAAAGCAACCAAAATTGGGCTTGTTAATACAGCAAAACCAACACAAGCTGATTCACTAGCGGAGCTAAAGCATGACGTCATTATTGAGAAGTTGCGCATGCGCTGTGAAGGGGGAACAGGGGGAACCGAATTCTCCGGAACACCGGCTCTTTCCCTGTCCGCCATTAACACAAATGATGACGACAGCTGCCTGTACTCGTGCACGCCCACAAACAAACAGGGCGCTGGCTAGAAAGGTCGTTTCATTTTCATGTTGTTTTCATTCATTAATTTTCCTTCGGCTTGGTCCCTTTATTTATCAGGGGTCGCCACAGTGGAATGAACCGCCAACTTATCCAGCATATGTTTTACGCAGCGGATGCCCTTCCAGCTGCAACCTCGTACTGGGAAACATCCATCCACACGTCATTCACACACATACACTACAGACAATTGAGTTTATTCAATTCACCTATACTGCATGTCTTTGGACTGTGGGAGAAACCGGAACACTCGGAGGAAACCCACGCCAACACGGGGAGAACATGCAAACTCCACACAGAATTGCCAACTGTCCTAGTTAGGACTCGAACCAGCGACTTTCTTGCTGTGAGGCGACAGTGCTAACCACTGAACCACCGTGTGGCCCAAATATATAACAAATACAATTTAATTTAAAGAAATGTTGAAATGTAAACATTCAAAGGCAAAAAAATAAATAATTATAAGACATTGTGATGGCATTTTATTTATATATTCATATTTTACTCTTCTTATTTATTCTACAGTAACTGTTACAGATTGTCCTGTCCCTTAAAATACATTTATTAGGTGACATCACAAATCTACAAATCACAAAACTTTTTCGGCTCCACAAAATTTGTAAAATTGATGATAACTGTCCAAATTCATCTTGTGGCTGCATAAATATATATTGAGGGATTTCTGTAAATAGGCAGAGATAAAGATAGACTAAGCAAGGAATTGTGTGTGTGTGTGTGCGCGCAGGTGTGTGTGTGCATGTGTGTGTGTGCGCATGTGTGTGAACCCAAACTTTACCAAACCTTAATAAATGTATTTCTCTAACCTCTACTGAAGGTGACATTAATCATTTTCTTTAGTTAGAACTTCCATTCCACCTTGAGAGCACCTCACCCGGTTTTATCAATATTAATGGTTCCCTCTCCTTACTTAGCCAAAGCTATTTCACACTTGGTTAGCTAGGCCATGAGAAGTGTCTCGGGGGCGGTATATTTAGCGGGCTTCCTAAATATTTTTTTTGGAGATCCCTAATCACACCAGCAAACCTGCCATTTGCGCTAACACGCGACATAATTTCACACAAGTCATTTATTTTCCTCCGAACGGACCAATGGCTGAGTCCACACGTACTGCCAAGACCTTTAAGAAGTGCTTTGAGGATTCTAATTGGAAAGTGTTCAATAATACACAAGCTTACCTCTGTCAAGAGTCCGGGAGGATTGTCGTGCGGTATTTCTGTCTGAAGATGAACAGAGCTGTTGATGTCAGAGGAGAGAATAGTGTCTGTGGTTCTTACAGCCAAATACCCACGCACTTGTTTGTCGAGCGTTAAATGGAATTCACAAGGTCGCGAGGCTAATTAACTGACCTGTGCACATTTAATCACACTGAAATTCATTTGAAATTGGAAGTACTGTGAAGAAAATGTTTGTAAGTTCAATCGTACTATGCTGTTTTAATATAATTATGATTTAATTGATTCATTAAAGGGGGCATAGCACGATCGACTCACAGCAAGAAGGCTGCTGGTTCGAGCCCCGGCTGGGTCAGTTGGCATTTCTGTGTGGAGTTTGCATGTTCTCCCCGTGTTGGTGTGTGTTTTCTCCGGGTGCTCCGGTTTCCCCCACAGTCCAAAGACATGCGCTGTAGGTGAATTGGGTAAGCTAAATTGTCCGTAGTGTATGTGTGTACGTCCTGGTCCTCCAGGTTGGGGGTTGAGCGTTGGGCTAACAACCTACCATAAAAATGTTGCGATTTTACGAAACACCAATATAGTGCAGCTAAATATCAACTTTGATATAAAATGGCCCTGGGAGTAAGTAAGTAAATAAAAGGAATAGGCCGAAAGGAAAATGAATGAATGAATAATCATAAATAACATACTACACACATGCATGATGTCACCATTTTCAAAATATCCCATTTTATGTGCAAAAAAAGATAATGGTGGTGTTTTCAAAAACTCCCACTTTGAAACTTGTTTTCCAGTTTATGCATTTTTAGTCCCCAAAATGCTGTTGTTGTGTAAACGAACAAATACAACTTATAATGTTTTTTTTTTTTTTTTTTTACATTTTCAGCTCCTCAAAATGATTAAAATAGGATTTGAAGAGCTTTTCAGGCAGATGATAACTGTCCAAATCCTTTTTGGGGCTGCAGAAATATACATTGAGAGATATTTATATTTAATAATAATAAATAAATAATCATAAATAACATACTACACGTACACACATGCAGGATATCACCATTTTCATAATATCTCATTTTGTGTCTTTGCGCGAAAAGAATATCTGGAGTCTTTTCAAAAGCTTCCACTTCGGCTATATTTACACAGCAGATCTTGAAGGTCAATTCCCATTTGATTTTTACAACCCACCAAGATCCTCTTTTAAAAAGTGATGCATATCTGATATCTGCATTTACACTGCACACAGCAAAGAAACAACGAGCAGGTGCTGAAAGGCAGCTATGATAATAAAAGAGCACTCTTTTCTTAATTTTGGTATTTAATCTGTTCGCAGGATTTCCTTTTTTTTTTTCATTTAGTCTATGTATATATAGCATCTTTAAGCACTTTGTTATTTCTCTTTCTTGACACTGCTGCCAAGCATATTTTCAATAAAAAGTTGATTTGTTCATTTATGACGGAACAATCGTCATTTGGCCATCTTGCCACAGCCATGTCAGCCTGCAGCTCAAGACCAGTTACTCACTGAAGCTAAGCAGGGCTAAGCCTGGTCAGTACCTGGATGGGAGACCACATGGGAAAGCTAGGTTGCGGTTGGAAGTGGTGAGACCAGCAGTGGGCACTCAACCTGCGGTCTGTGTGAGTCCTAATGCCCCAGTATAGTGAAGGGCACACTATACTATCAGTGAGCGCCGTCTTTCGGATATGACGTTAAACCGAGGTCCTGACTCTCTGTGGTCATTAAAAATCCCATGGCACTTCTCGTAAAGAGTAGGGGTGTAACTCCGGTGTCCTGGCCAAATTCCTTCCATCGGCCCTTACCCATCATGGCCTCTCAATCATCCCAACAAATTGGCTCTATCACTATCCCCCCTTTTTACCAATGGTGGGTGGGTCCCCCCCCCCCCTATAAAAAGTTTTTCATTTTTGGACGAAAACATTGTTATAAACAGCCACTGATGTAGACTGAAGGTCAATAATCAGTGTTGGGGAAAGTTACTTTGTAAAGTAATGCGTTACAATATTGAGTTACTCCCCCAAAAACAACACAGGCTCATTCTGAAAACGTAACCCTATATACATTTCTGGAGGTCGCGGATTATGTAGCCAGAAGTACGTATGGCTGCATTTCATCTTCAAAACAAATGCTATGGGGTGGTATGACGCTGTTCCTTTTCGCACTTACCAGCTGACCGCTTACCTCCTTATGGACCGCTTTCCTGCTGTTACCAGTTTGTCCAGTAGCTCGTCATGTACGTCAGCGGACTTGAGACACAGAGAGGAGTTGACCATGACGGCGTTTGAGTCCGGAGAAGAACGGTTCCAGAAAGCAGGTAAGACAAAAACAGAAGCCAAAAAATAAAATAAACAAGTAAATAACAGGGTAAGAATGTGGTAAAATCTGAAAACGTGGTAAAAATCAGGCGAGGGCTTTTCTTTTTCTGGATTGCTTTTTAAAACTGACGGTTGGGTTTAGGGAAGTGTGTGGGCGGGTCAATCGGTGCTTTTGAAAACACTATTGGTTGGGTTTAGGGAAGGAGGAGGGTGGGTCAGTCGATCCGTAAGTCAGTCGACAGCGGCCTCTGGTGGATTTACGTGAGAAGAGCAGCCAAGAATAGCACTCGCGAGAGAAATTTGAGATTTCAAAAAGCGTACACAGCGGCCTCTGGTGGATTCGCAAAAACTGCAAAAAAACGTACCTCCTTGGATGTATTTGGCGCTCTCCAGAAATGTATATACGGGTACAATTTAAGAATGAGCCTGGGTTGCCCAAAAAGTAACTAGTTGCATTACTTAGTTACTTTTTATGGTAAGTAAAAGCTAAATAGATGTAAGGTTTTTATGGTAAGTAAAATCTATTTAATAAAAAATAATATGTAACTTGCATTACATTTTAAAGAAGTAACTCAAATATTATTACTTAATTTTTCTAAGTAACTTGGAAAAGGAATATTATTACATAACTCACATTACGTGACACTAATATATAACAAGGAAGCAAACTCTGAAGGTTGTTTGAATGTATTGTTGGCAAAAGAAGGCTCACTGTATTGTCCATTTTCACATTTTCGGGGCTGTTCGATTCACTAAGGACCCAGTAATAGCACTTAAAAACATAAAAAAGTTATATTTTCATGATATGTCCTCTTTAATAATATATCATTCAACTTTTGAAATGCAGCTCTAAATTGAAACCTGAAATGACAAGCGTGGATATGTCTCATAAGGTCTCTTTAGGGGCATTTTCAGACTCCTGCATGCTGCCAGCAGCTATGCCTTCACAATTCAATTCCCATCTCTAAATGAACCGTTCAGATTCACTGCCTGGGTTCTGACCTTGACTAGCTCAATACAGCCAGAAAGGGCATTTTTCTCTTCTCCACACAGGAATGTATGGATTTTCGTAGCAGCATTCATATGATCAGAGCACCTAGGATGAATCCAGAACAGCTTGTTATGCATATTTTTGTAGAACTTTAAACCAAATGGAAGGCATCAGACACTGGGCTTAAAATAAAACTGGATTAATGATTGTTTGGTGCTTATGATTCAGTTTCACTGTCATTATCTGCCTCTACGGTACATACCACAGTTTGCAAACAATGTAACTCACGTTTATACTATTTTTGTATGAAACCCACGCGAACACGGAGAGAACATGCAAACTCCATACAGAAACCGATTCATTCATAACAAATTATAATTAGGCTTGTTTGAGATGTGGCTTATATTGCCTGAAATTTGGGATATGATTATGTTTACAATACTGTATTAAAATACAGAAGTTTTGAATAGAAATACCGACACTTGCACCAGTTTTGCACATTTGCACCAGGCACTTTCTTACGATCACTCAACATAGCTGTATATGAGAGTGTTTTAATAGTGTACAAATTTTAAGAAAAGCACTATTCATTGTTTTAGAGCTGCAAGGAATATATATATATCCATTAAATGTTTTATTTTTATTTTATTTTTTTTAGATTATTTAATTTTTCAATAAAACCTCTCTGTGAACATGTACAACATTTCATACAGTGGTCTTTAAATCTTAGCATTTTTACAGCAGATTTAGTTCCCTAACACCTGACAGTTGTGACCTAAATATGATTCACTTCCTAAATAAATCCTAAAATTCAACATTAGTAACCGACTTTTTCCACCACCAGCTGTGGGTCCTCAAGTTTAAAGCATTTCCCATTTTCAGCACATTTTGAGTCAGATTTGTGAATTCAGTCAACAGTTGACTCGCTCTGATTGGATCGTTTGAGTCATTTGAAGCGATTTGAGTTGTTGACTCAAGAACAGATGCAATCAGATTAGTCCAATTCATAAATTAATCAGTTAGTGTGTGACTTGCGAAACAAATTCAAGCTCAAATTCAAACTCAAGTAAAATGAATCAGACTGTTCACAAATTGGAGGACATGAGTATTGTGTTCATGAGGAAGTGATTCTTTGTCTAGTTCAAACCAATGAGGTACTTTTTTTAAAAGTGGAATTAAAAGTATAATAAAAAATTCTATTGCCTCTAAACAAGCCTATTACCTTGAACTTATAACATCATATACTGGAATTAATTATGCAATCTCTTATAAGTTCTTAGAATTTATAATTCTAATGTGATGTTTGTGATTAAAGGTGACATGGTGACTCAGTGGTTAGCACTGTCGCCTCACAGCAAGAAGTTCGCTGGTTCAAGTCCCGGCTGGGTCTGTTGGCATTTCTGTGTGGAATTTGCATGTTCTCCCCGTGTTCACGTGGGTTTCCTCCGGGTGCTTCGGTTTCCCCCACAGTCCAAAGACATGCGCTATAGGTGAATTGAAAAAACTAAATAGGCCGTAGTGTATGTGTGTGAATGAGTGTGTATGGGTGTTTCCCAGTACTGGGTTGTCGCTGTGTGAAACATATGCTGGAATATTTGGCGGTTCATTCCGCTGTGGCGACCCCTGATGAATAAAGGGGTTAAGCTGAAGGAAAATGAATGAATGAATGTTTGTGATTAAGAAACTAGTGCTTTGAATATCTGTATTATTATCTGATCATGTGAGTCCTGCTTCATTTTTAGCTACCTGTAACAGTTTGTTTTGTATGTATTTATTATTGTTATTTATTATTAGTATACACAATATATTATTGTTTTAGTCAGTAATAACTGTTGTGGCATTTCTAGTGTATTATCCCTTTATTTAAAATAATATAATAAAATATTTGTTTGTTTGTTTGAACACCACAATAGCTAAAAAAACATATTTTGGAAACTTTAAACCGTTTATGTTCTGTCATCATTCAGCCCCACTCATGTCAATTCAAGCCTTCATAAATGTTATCTGTTTTTTTTTTTTATATGACAACCATCCCTATCCCTTTTAGAGATATCACTAAACTTCACCTTTAAGATATTTTTACTGTGGTACCATGCTGTCTACTTTATTTTTCTATGTGGAAGCTCTTTCCTGTACAGTAAATGTGTGAGACTTCCTATTCATACAGACACTACAAATGAAGAGTAGAAGAATGACAAATGGCTATATCCAAATAAAACAATCTGTATTAGTGTCATTAAAATACATTAAAATGATAGAAAATGTAACAGTTTGTGATATCAAGCAGTGAAGGAGACAAAATATTTACAGTAAGTAACATTTAAGTTATGTCCACATCCGCTCTTATGCTCAAAATTATATATGCTCCATTGTGGTAAAGAAGGAGCTGAGCCGAAAGGCAAAGCTCTCGATTTACCGGTCAATCTACGTTCCTACTCTCACCTATGGTCATGAGCTTTGGGTCATGACCGAAAGGACAAGATCTCGAATACAAGCGGCCGAAATGAGTTTCCTTCGCAGGGTGACAGGGCGCACCTTTATAGATAGGGTGAGGAGCTCTGTCACCCGGGAGGAGCTCGGAGTAGAGCTGCTGCTCCTCCACATCGAGAGAAGTCAGCTGAGGTGGCTCGGGCATCTGTTTCGAATGCCTCCTCGACGCCTACCTAGGGAGGTGTTCCAGGCATGTCCCACCGGTAGGAGGCCTCGGGGAAGACCCAGGACACGCTGGAGGGACTATGTCTCTCGGCTGGCCTGGAAACACCTCGAGATCCCCCCAGAGGAGCTGAAGGAAGTGTCTGGGGAGAGGGAAGTCTGGGGTTCCCTCCTGAGACTGCTGCCCCCGTGACCCGGCCCCTGAAAAGTGGATGAAAATGAATGAATGAATGAACTTATATTTGATTGTAATGCAATAATGTGCACCTTTTGTAAAGCTGCTTTGAAAATAATTATTGTAAAAAGCGCTGTACAAATAAACTTGAACTGAATTAAATTGTTTCATGATCCACAAAAATTTGTAAAAACTAATAAGTTGACTTAATTCTTTCATGTCATGTAATGTACACCTTTACACAACCTTTATTACCAGTTTAATTGGTACCTTTATTTTGTTGTGTAGGATGATATATATATGGGGAATCAGAGATGTCAACTTTACACTCCAATAGACAGTAAAAAAGCAGTAGATGCCAACATCATAAAAGAAGCGGAAATAAAAGCAGATAAGGACTATTATCCCAGCGCCTGTTTTATGTTGTGGCATCAGTTTCCCATTTATGTTCAAGATATATGCTCCTGTTGTCCAGCCGAGCATGAAATCGAGTTTGCTAGAATAAAATAAAAAAAATTCAATTTGACTGCAGCATTTGATGCAGAGGATCTGCAATGTAATAATGTAATAATCTGATTAGAACCCAACCTAAAGAGAAAGAGAGTATTACATGAGTATTTAGAGGCCGTCACAGAATACTAATTCATTTAGCATGAAATTATTGTTATACCTGCACTGCTATAATTTAAAATAAAAGTTGGTTTAAAACATTAGTATTTAATAAACAGTGTTGACTAATATGAATTCTACATTGTTGGTTATTATTTGAAAAATGTTAAGAAGGTTCAAAAATATTAAATCAAAATAAAAAAAAGAGGAAAAATCAAGAGAAACAATTTTTTTTTTTCAATATTTTGCTTGAATTTAAATGTGTTGTCTTTCTATTTCTAAAGATGTTCATAAACAAAAATATTATTTTAATAAATATATCTGTTTAACAAATCTGATTTGTTCAAATGCACCAAAACATATAAATTCCGAAATAAAATTTAAATTAATAATGAAAAAAAATATATATATATGTATAAAAATAAATAAATAAATAAACAAATAAATAAATTTAAATGTATTTTCTTTCTATTTCTAAAGATGTTC